>LFYR01001927.1:487935-584554 GCA_001185155.1 Zostera marina
CAGAGGGCGACAGATACTTCCCATCTGCGCTTGCTATGCCGTCACGTTCCACGTATTTGCTTTGTTAGGCCTGTCTTAACTATCTCTACATATGAGGGATCCTCCAGCCAAGAGTTAAATAACCTAAACGGCTTAGCTCCTTTTTCCACCTGAGATAATGTGATTAGCATAGCTTTGTGGTCACTGGTTCCATTGTGAAATTCCACCCTTGCTTCAGGCCAAGTATCAATCCAAATTTGGTTTGCAAAGGCCCTATCCAACTTTGTTTGAGTGAAATTAGGCCCTGGGGAGTTATTTGTCCAAGTATACTCTCCACCTATTGAATCCAGCTCCAATAACTGAGCTATATCCGTAGCCTGTATAAACTCAGCAGGCCCCCCATGATTATATGCTCCAGATCCTTGCCTTTCCTCAGGCGATCTTATTTCATTAAAATCCCCCCCTACAAGCCACGGAGAAGCCGATATAGGTCCAATTTGCTGCAAGTTTTAGGTTTTTTTAATATGTTTAATTTTATAATTATTGTTAATTTTATGATTGTTGTTAATTTTCCACAACGGTCGCCTGGGCAGGGAAGTAGGGTACCTGACCTGCCATGTTTTTCCAGAATGTGGGGCGGCCCGCCCCGTTCTCACCCCTAGTTATGCCCCATCGATTTTTTCCTATGTAGCTCTGGTACTTAATGGTCTAGTAACTAAGTACGTTGTCTCAGGAGGTTAGTCTCTCACAATTGCATAGTGGTCTCCTCTAATTGTGTACAGAAGTTCTTCTTAATGATCTCTGGTCTAAAGAAGAGACTACTGTCTTTTATGATCTCGGAGAATAATGTTTCAGGATGTCTTAATATGTGTTGTATGAGTCTTCTGTTCTTTTCTGACTAGATATGCCTGGTAAGGCCTCCTAAGATGTTTCAATGCAGATTGCAGACCCCAGGGTGGTGAGTGGTGAGTGAGCTTCTGACAAGGCTTCTATGATATCCCCTAGCCTAATGTCTGGTTTTGTGAGTGAAGGAGATTGGGTATTTGTGACTTTCAAGATTATATTATTTAGGAATTCATTGGACCAGATAAAGACGACTCTAGAATATTCTAAACTTTGATGTTACCACTGTTTATGAATCCACTTGTCATTTATAAATGATCTTTTACTCTTACTCTTAGTGAGTATATCTTGCTGAATATGTGAAATATCATGCCTAAACTCATATTTCTGTGGATTCTCTTTAGAGGCTGCACCATACTTGAGTCAGGCTGTAAATATTTTCATGGAAATGGGAAGGCTAAATATGGCTGCTAGGTACTACAAGGTAATTCATTTCTATGTTTTGTGTATTGTGCTCAAACTTCTTAAGAGATTATGCAAGAGATCATTTTAGTGATATTTTCCAATTTATATGCCAGGAACTTGGTGAGATATATGAGCAAGAAGAAAACCTTGAGAAGGCGATTGATTTCCTTGAAAGGGCAGCGGATCTATTTCAGAGTGAAGAAGTAACGACATCTGCAAATCAGTGCAAACAGAAAATAGCCCAAATGGCTGCAGAATTAGAACAGTATGCCTAATTTTCCTTTTCTTCTTTTTCAATGAAAAAGTTTAATTGCTTTTTTTTTTTGTTGTATTTATTTAAGATTGATGTTATTATTTTACGAGTATTTTCTATATATGAGTATAATGCTATGTTGCTATTAGAAATTTACAAAAATGTGTTGACATCAAGCACATGATTTTGAACTGATCATGTAGTTTCTTTATGTTTCTAAAGTCCTAGCGTTTTATATTGGCATGGCATTGTATAGTTTTTTGTAAAAGATACTGTATAACCAAAGCCTCATGTCATTTTAAAAAGAATGCATCCATGCGTTTGTTGGGCTGCT
The DNA here is from genome assembly GCA_001185155.1 of Zostera marina. Taxonomy (NCBI): domain Eukaryota; kingdom Viridiplantae; phylum Streptophyta; class Magnoliopsida; order Alismatales; family Zosteraceae; genus Zostera; species Zostera marina. The sequence goes on from LFYR01001927.1 coordinate 489,810, forward strand.
TATGCATAAGAGGGTACTATATTTGTTGATAATATTTTGTCGTTGTGGATACCTATTAAAGCTTTTTAAATAAAATTTTATTCTTTTGCCATGACATATGTTTACTTGTTACGTAACTTATCCTTATTGATTCTTTGTATTCAGATACCCTAAGGCGGTAGAGATTTTTGAAGGAATTGCACGTCAAAATATAAACAACAATCTTTTAAAGTACAGTGTTAAAGGGATTCTTCTCAATGCTGGACTCTGTCAACTCTGTCGAGGTGATGTGGTTGCGATAACAAATTCTCTGGAAAAATACCAGGTTTGGTTCTTTTATCAATCTAATTGTTAAATTTTGGTAATCAGTTTAAATTTCAAAAGATATCATTATGTCATATTTCTAATCTTTGTTTGTACAGGAACTTGACCCTACCTTCTCAGGCACACGTGAACAAAGATTTTTAGCTGTGAGTTTAGTACCATTCTGTTTTAATTATGTCTAGAATCTATATATTTTATAGGATTTACCTTTAGCATTTTACAGGATTTAGCAGCCTCAGCAGAAGAGGAAGATGTCTCAAAATTTACTGATATTATTAAGGAGTTTGATAGCATGACACGCTTGGTATGTTTTTTATTTTATTTTTTCAATATACCAAAATAGTTTCGTACATGCAAACAATGGTTTGTTATCCTTTTGATTTCATCTTATCTACAATATTTTTAATCCTCTCATTCATAAATCCCCCATATGGAGTGTTCATTGTCCACGAGTCTCATAAATCTTTTAACCATGCCTGTTCTGGGTAAATCCTGGATATTCCTTAGTCCAAGATCGTTTGAAATCCAGTGATATCCATTGATAACTGATAATTCTCTAATTCCAGTGGGACATGAAATAGTAATAGTATCTTTTTAAAAAGGGAAAGCCATTGATTCATTATCTATAAGGCTCATGATCCAAATAAACAAAGTGGTTCAAACTCTCATATAAAATTATGTTGATTTATATTTGGTCTTATGTTAATTATTGATATATCTCTAAATCCATCTAGAAATTTCTAGTTTCTACTCATTTATTTTCCTGCATTCACAGGACAAATGGAAAACTACACTTTTGTTAAGAGCTAAAAATGCTTTGAAAGCCAAGGAGGATGAAGAGGATGATCTTACTTAACTTTCCGAAAGGCTGACTCCTTTGTATGAAACCTGAACTTTCATTTTTATTACTGGCTGAATTTGTTTGAAATTGTGACAACACAGAACATTTAGTGGTGTGCATATGACATTTATTATCTTTGTTTAATAATAAATATATCAATCAATAAAATATATCAATCAATTTATGTATTTTAATTTAAGATTTCTTAAATTTTATTTAATCCACAAATTAAATATGATGGTTTAAGACTTTGAAGAAGGTTTCTCAAACACATCTATTTAAAAACAACAAATGGTTAGTTCATTAATTTCAAATGGCACAATCTTGGTAAACTTTTCAATTTTCTTGAGTTTGAAATATGCTCATCGGGAAGAAGTGAAGAACTTGGTTCAGTAAAGAAGAAAAATTGGTTTACAAAATTGGTAATCTTTCTTTCTTTTGTTTAGCAAGCTTTTAACAAAAATCGTCGGTGTGTATATCTACAAAATGTTTAAAGAAAAACTATACAAATTACAAACCATATACATATACGACTGAATGTTTATATCTCATTCTTTCTAACGATCAGATAAGACAGAATTGCTCCACGAAAGCATGGCCTCTCGTGTGAAAGCCGGTATATCTGCAAAAGTCAAGATATAAAAAATACTAAAAGCAATTGGTTTTACAGAGAATAGTTTATATTTGACGTTACCTTGCAGAACTTCAAAAGCAACTGACTGGATATCTATATCATCTTCTACTAATCTGTACACATCGAAGAGCTTCACAAAATCCAAACATATTTAGAAACTCCGTACTTAGAATAATTGCATTATCGATTTTTAATTAAAGATATTATAGGATTCGATTTAAAATACAGACCTCTTGAATGTGAAGTTTGGAATCTTCTGTTAGAGCCAAAATAAGTTGGCGACGGATACCAGCATCAATTAATAATGTTCTTGCCCCGTCCTTTATGGTATCAGTTAGATCCAATTTACTTTGAGTTTCTTTTCGTTTTGCCAATTGCCTAAAGGAAGCATTAAGTGATGAATGTATGAGTATAGACAAAATTGTGAGAAACTGCAAAACAAAGATAGAATCAAGTCATACATATCGTTAACTTTAAATGCGGGATTCACACTCATTTTTGTCACGTTTTCTTTTGCAAGAACAATTAGGTTTTCAAGCCTTTTCCATTGAAACACTCCGTCTTTGAAAAGGACCTAAAAACATAACGATATTCAAGTACTTTGCAAAATAAATCTCTAAAAAAATCGATCAGATACACATTTTAGACTTACACAGAATAACAGATGAATGATACATTAAAAATTAACAGTATACTTCAAATCTTCAAAGAAAACATAGAGTAATGGCATTAAAATAATATACCTGTATGAGGCGCTCGCGGAGGGAAGGATTTGGATCAGTTAGAAGACGTTTTGCAACATAGGGATAAGCAACCTGTAAAAGTATGTTTTTCAACAAACAACTCAACCTTGCATAGGATAAAATCCATGTAAAAAGATTGACATGACAGACAGTCGTGCCATATCTGGAATAATAAAAGTCTATACTAATCAAAACATAGCAAATTTATCACCTCCAAAAATTTAAAATCCCGCTGTAACGTAAAACAAATGCCTTCTTGTGTCAAAAGAGAACGTATAACAAGAGAGAACCTTTCCGGTATACGAATTGGGTATTGGTAGACCAGTTGATTGAATTTTCCTGTAAAGTAGAAACAATAATTACATTGTTGGAAAACTAAATAAACTGTTGAAATAAAACATGAAAAATATTATTAGACATTTACGAATTACATGGATTTACACTAAAAAAAAACGTTTTCTTCTAATACAGTAATCTTTTAATTACTTTGCCAACAATACTTTGCTGGGATACAACGGTCTCCTCCCCTTCACCTATTCCCTTCTGCAGTCTGTCAAAGTTCTCATCCTTATCCAACTCTGCCCATCTGTTAGATAAAGAGAGTGGATCTAAGTTGATGGCCTTTCTCAACTTGCTCCGACCTTAGCACCAAGCATCATCCCTGTCATTAACTTCATCTTGCGGAATGATTATACTTTATAGTACATTCCACTCCTGAGATGGGGGGGAGGGGGATTTCTCCCATGTGACGACTTCACCTCAAGTACACATATCTGACCAGTGACTAAAAAGTACGCATTTCGAACACTTCTAAGTCCTTGACCTATACTTCACCTCAAGTATGTGGCATGTTTCCTTCCCATCCTTCTCTTGGATTATTACTCCGATTTCTCCAAGGAATCGAAAATTCGGAGTACTTTGAAAGCATATTCTAAGAGATCGTGGGTGTGACATAGTATCTATGAGCTCCCCATACAAAGGAATGCTTAGGACACTAGTTATTCTATTTACTGCATCCTTATAAGATATTCACGTGAGAAGATTCCCAATGATTGCCCATTGAAACATTGTTTCATAGCATTCCTTATTTGATGATTTTAAAGGAAGTATCACATAACCTATCCCAAGAGCGCAAGTAGTCCGTCACCTCTCTAAACCCATCAAAGGTAGCATCACAGAATCTTACAATTTGAATGTCTCCATTACCCCCCCCCCATTTTTTCCTCAACAAACAAATCATACCCATGTAGACGGAACATCCCCCCATTACTCTAAGTGCTTCCCCTGTTTAGGGAGAAGAAGTTGGGACATTTGCATAGTGGCACAAGTAAACTCCCCTCTATTAGAAGGTTGTACAGACTGGAGTCGTCTTAGATCCTCAGAATCAAGAGTAGACCACCTCCAGTTATCCAATATCCCTTGGATGAAATCATCCTTCTTCCTAACCTCTCTCTTTAGATAACCTCTGCTCTCAGGACACTTCCAAGACCCTCTGAACAAGTTCCTTTGTTGCATTTGCCTCAAATTCTTTCCAAACTCTTCATTCCTTCTGAAATGCCTCCAAAGCACAGTTGGATTTTCCATCGAGACAAACAGGAGTGAGAGAATTACCTCCTTAGAGCTTAGTCAAAACACAAACCCATTACTACACAAAGAGGAATTGAGGTGGGTGAAAAAAAACAAGGTGTCGTCTATGCCAACTTCAAAGTTGTGATCTATGCCATCTTTCTCCGGGAAAAACCCTGCTCTTGGGTCAATTCCTACCTTGATTTTCTTTAGTTTATGCCTTTCTAAACCCTAAGTTAGAGACCCTCTCTTTAGAGCGTCTCTATCTAATTTTTGTAATGTTTGGAGACGACTAGCAGCTAGTAGGGAGACACAACAAACCAAAGCAAGCAAAAATATATATCTAAATGGAAGAGAGTAAAAGAAAAGTAAAGAATAAAGTATTTGGATTTCCAAGCATTCGATCTTCCAGCTTGAATCTTCAGAATTCAGGAACTTATATTCTTTCCTCAGCCACCATCAGCTTTTTCCAGCAAGAATCCCTGACAAAGATCAGTAAGAATCACTTCCCTATTTACCACTGGAAGAAATTGCAAGCCCTGATTCCTCCCACAATTGCAAGGACTCTGGATTCACAAACTCTTTCCTCCTTAATCACAATTTTTTTTTGCTTCAAAAAAAAAAATTTGTAAATCACAAGAACCAAGCAAGCTCCAATCCCAAAAAAATAGAATCAGATCGCAAGAAGATCGAAGCGCGAGTCTGATCACTACACTAGAATCGCAAGCTCCAATCGCAAGCAAGGAGAGCTCCAATCGGGATCTAGAATCGCAAGCTGAAGAAAATCACTACACTAGAGATCACAAGTAGAGAATAGATTTCATGATTCCAGGAATTTCTTGAATTCAATCTCCAATTTCTTGATCGCTGGAGTTGGACGATCGTTCTATCAGGTAATTGCAAGAGTCAATCACGAGCAGCAGTTAATCCCGAGCAGAAATCGCGAGATCGGGAGTCAATCCCGAGCAGAAAATCGTGAGTTTCTCCCCGTCAGAAAATTCCAGCCTCACCTTCCTCTTTCACTTTTTCTCTCCAACTTCAAACGTCCATGGTTTTCCCTCGCTAAATTAGAATTGGTGGTATCCCCTCACAATTTCATCAGGTGCTTTTATTGTTAGCATTATAGTTATTGATTACTAATTAATCAGAGCAAGAAAAATAATATGCAACTGAAAAAATTAAAAATGTGCGTATAATCCAGAAAATAGAGCCAATGCTAACAATGAAGATTTTGTGAATGGCGAGAACAATAATGAGAAGTAAAAACGTATAAATTACCAGTAACACTTCTAAAATTGAAATCTGCCATCCCTTTTCCTGCAGAGTTCTGCCAAATTGCTTCCAAAGCTGGAACAATAGGTGTAACGTCTGTTCCACTGGCAAGGAAACCAAGCCTCATGAAGTCATTGGCCATCTCAGCATAATCCTCATTTACAGCGTGCACAACCGCATCAATCAATATTTCCTTATTAAGCTGGAAGAAGAGAGCATAAACAGGCAGGTATAAGAAAAGAGACTTCTGTTTATTGTTGAACCATTGTGTATGTACATTCTCCAATAAAAATAATAAAATATACATGACAATAAAGACATGTCACCTGACTGAGAACAGCAACATTTCCAAAATCTACATATGCAATACGACCATCTCGCATAGCAAAAATATTTCCAGGGTGTGGGTCTCCATGAAATAATCCAAACTCTAACAACTGTCTTAGAGCAGCGCTGACTCCCACTGTCAGAAAACCATTCAAATCAATTCCAGCTTCTCTTATGGCCTGATTTGCACATGTTCTAAATGTTAAAAATAGTATTGAAGAAAAATCAATCTCATTAGTCATTACTCATTAGGCCCTTTCCATGAACATGTTAAGAATAAAGCAATATCAATTACTGGTCTTGGGAATTACATTAATATTATTATACCTGTGGATCAGTGCAGCGGATGCCATCGATCCATTCCATTACTAAAACACGAGATCCAGAAAGTTTCTTATAAACCAGAGGAATCTTGACAGTTGGGTCATTTTTGAAATTCTCAAGAAAATCTTCGATATTTCGAGCCTCCTGAAAATTAGAATGAGCAATTTAAAGATTAATAAGTAATGTAAACAAATAAGAAAAAGATAAATATATATACCATGATTTTGTGTAATAAAAAAAAGTTTAAAGCATTTTGATTGCATGATTAAATATATATACCAAAACGTAATCAAGCTCTTCCAGAAGCTTTTCTCCAAACTCATCAACAATAAGTTCCGCATTACATCCCAATTTCTGTAGGCTGATTCCATTAAGAAATGAAGCCAGCGTACGGAACAGAAAAAGATCTCTGTATATTATAGGTTCTATCTCCGGTCTCTGCACCTGGATATAACATTAGAAGATGTTGGAACTTAAAGAATCGTACCAAAAAGAAGTAAAAACTGAGATGGGTATTATTAATAATCAGTGATCACATAAAAATGCTTTTATTAAAAGATAAATGTTATTTATTTATTTTCTGTGAAGTATCAATAAAATGAAAATTAATCAAATATTTTAGTGTTGCTTTCTTTATATATCATGCACATGCACACTATCAAAAGTATCTATGATTTATGCGAATGTGATTTTAGAGGGGCAATCATGATAAGAAAAATGTATTTAAAAAGGGCGTCTTTCAATCCATCCAATATTCCAATTATCCACAGTCCCAACCTTAATTGCAACATCATCTCCTGAGTCGCAAAGAGTGGCACGGTAAACCTGGCCAAGGCTGGCAGCCGCTATTGTCTTTGAAGAGATTTTGCTGAAGACATTCTCAAGAGGCTGCCCAAGTTCATCCTCAATGATTGCAAAGGCTACCTAAACATAAATTTTAAAATTATTTTTGAAAAAAAAGAAGAAAAATTCTATGATCATATTAAAAGAAAGTAAAGTTTACTTGGTTAGGGAAAGATGGGACGTCATCCTGAAGAATGCAGAGCTCATTCATATAATCTTCTCGGATAATATCGGGCCTATTTGCCAAAACCTGCAAATAGAAGTTTCATTATATCTCGTGAATATATATAAGCATTCTTCAAGTTTTGATAGTTGGATGGTTTGGTTACCTGACCAGCCTTGACAAATGAAGGCCCGAGATCACAGAGGAGATTTCGAAGCTGGCGTGCTCTGTGAGGAACAACCTCCTCATCACGGCCAACAAGAAAATCATAGGTTAGTGTTGACCAATAGAAACCAAGTTTCCACACAATTTCAATTCCACGGGCTATGAGAGACAGAATTGCACCTCGAGACTGAAGCACCTTACTCCTCACCTATCATTGTTGAAGAATAGTAAGTGACACCTGTTAATAAGCACTAAAATAAAATCAATTGGCGATACCCTGTTGGGAGAGTACTTGCGGAAGGGGATGCAGACACCCCGCTCGATATCAAGTTGTTCCGAAGCACTGCTACTTTTAGCATTCGCGTTGCTTACAGTCACAGCCGCAATCTTCCAAGATCGCGGAAGCTGGTTCTTCCGTTGAGTGGCGAATTTGAGAGGGTTGTTGAGTGCGATTCCATTGGATTTGGGAATACCCGGAGAAAGAGATACACACATCAGCATCATGGATTGCTGATCTCTGCGCAATCTTTTCTAGAGATCGAAAGAGAAAATTATGGGACTACTTTCATCTTGGTAGTGTCGTAACTAAACCGCCTACCAACGGCAACAGAACCACACGTTAGATCTTCTCCCATCTTTGTGTGATCCACGACGGACCACCTCAGTCTTTTCTTCTTTCTTTTAGGAACAAGGAAGTTTTATAATTTAAACCTCTATGTCTTCAATATTTACAAACCCAAAAGAGTGATAGAAAACACCGGGAAGTCACTTATAGCAAAAGAACCTCATTTGTAAGCTATGATATCGTCGTTCCCTTTCTTTATTATCCAAATGTAACTCAAAAGCTTTGATTCCGCTAGGAAAGGTATGGTTTCTGACAAACAATGAGTCGTCAAAGGAAGCTCAATCTTCACAGTTTGAGCTCCTTGTGAAAGTAAGAAACAACGATATAATAAGTCATTTACAAAGTAGTAAACCGAAATATGATGATAGGGTTCTTCCTAAAAAAATAAAAAGATATCAATACGGTAGGTTTTTTCATTCAAACATTGCCTTAAGTTCACTACGTAAAAACGATATAAGCATATTCATTTTAGGAATCAAATGTCAGTCTTCAATGGTTGCGAAAATTTAAAAGATCGTAAGATCATTTGATTAGATCAATACGGTAGGTCGATATCCATAGACTTGCTCCTTTGCCCTTAACATCGTCTTCCACCCCACCGTATCTATCTCTCTTCTCTATTGCTGCTAGTTCTCTGTTCTGAATAGAATGTATCTGGGTCTCATCCATTTTACCTAAATTCTCATTCCTTTATTAAATTCTTCTCATATTGTTAATGATTGCAGCCATCTGAATTTCTTCATAGCCCCTCATCCCGAGCCCTCCCTCACCCTTCGATAGTGTCATTTTGTTCCACGCCACCTCCCGTTGGCGTCCCCATATGATGATATGAACTAGTAATTGATCTACTTAATTACTTGCAGCGTATGCTTAGGAAGTTGGCTACCTGTAACCGAAATACCTAACTCCTGGAATGGTAACCCCTTAACTGTGAACCCCAAAATACCATGTATGTGCCTTTTTCCCTGTTTTCCTGAAGGTTTGAAAAGTCACCGAATTCTTTTAAGATGTCACTGATTGCTTGAATCAGCTTTCTGGTAGCTCTACTAAAGATTATCACGGTCATTTGCGTAAGTCAGGTGTGCCTCTACCATTGTTCCCTCAATTTTGTATACCTCCATCCTCTTTTGTTCCCTTTAAACACCATTATAGATTGATTAATTTGGGCACGTCACCTAAAACGCACTGCGGACATCGCAGTCCAGTCCCCTATCGCTGCCGTCCAGTCTCCTGCACTCGTGACAGTTTCAAGTGCGGTTTCGGTTACTCGCGATGGCTTCAGGTGCGGTACCATAATTCTGGGGGTTCCTGGAACTGACGCGGTTCCCGGTCACGCCGTTTCACTGCGAACGTTCAATTTATTATGTATTTTTTAATTACGATTTCCTTGTTAATATATTAAATGATTTATATTATATTGTCTGATATAAAATATTTATCCATTTTGTAAAAGGATGCATCCCTTCATGCCTTCATGCCTTCGTGCCTCCAGCCTCATATTATAAAATAAAATAAAAAAGTCTACTTAGCAAAAATAAAAAGAAAGCGAAAGTCGATAAAAACTAAAAAGATTTTTTTGCTTTAACATTTTCGAGATTCGGATTTCGGATAACCGGATTGTTTATTGGGCTGCAACCACACGCCTCTCATACTCGCTATAAAATCCAATCTGTCCTCAATCTTAAATGTAGATTAGGGTTTCTTCGGTTCTTGATTGCCGAAAGAGAACGATTGTTGAATTCGCACTACTTTTCATATACATATCTTTCCCCCCCTATATTTGTTATCTTATCGTCTTCGTCGTTGTCGCATCCAAACCTAACTGCCTTTGAGATCAACAGAAAAAGAGGATGACGGGGAAGGCGAAGCCAAAGAAGCATACGGCGAAGGAGATCGCCGCCAAGGTTGACCAAGCGACAACCAACAGAGGCGGTGGTAAGGCAGGCCAGGCTGATAGATCAGGTCTTGAAAAAGGTGGACATGCCAAGTTTGAGTGCCCTCACTGCAAGATCACGGTGCCTGATATCAAGACGATGAGGATCCATCACGAGTCTAAGCATCCCAAGATCGCTTACGAGGAGTCTAAGGTAACAAATCTTCATGCTACAATCGCCGTAGATACTTCAAGTTCGAAGCCAAAACCTGGTGTTCGTGGGAGTCTGAAGAAGTAATAAATTCTATCGATAATGGATCAAGGTTATTATTAGATTGACTGTCTTTCCATGTTTGTGTATTACTAGCATGTCTTCTCTTTGGATCTGGCATTTGAACTATCATCTATATATCTTATCATCGTTATCATCGTTATCATCATCCTTCTGCTGCTACTGCTAAAATCGCTTTAGTATTCACCAGTGATGCTTTCTTTAAAAATAATAATATAATTTGTCTGTTAAGTCGTTTCTTCTTCTTTCCTTGATTCCTATCTTACACGGGCTGCACCTACATATGTTGTTTGTATCTACCGATCCGTCGGTGTATTATTTTTCTTAATCCACTCACCATGTGATTCCTCTATTTTTGTGTTTTTGTTTTGCTAATAAATTCTTTTGCCATATGTCTTATTATCTGATTTCAATTCTTCTTTTTATTACTGTTAGTGTTATCTCTTACTTCGTATTTCATTTTTTTGGTTAATCTAATCTATAATTTATAACCTTCTGTTTTTACAATTATCATAATTTATAACCTTTTGTGATAGATCTCTTTTTGTTTTGTTCAACAAAATTAATAGATTGGTATTTGGCAGATTGGTATGTGATCATTATCTTTGTATAAAAAAATTGTAATGATAATCATTTATAGATAAATTAGATAACTTGAATATCTCTTTTTGTTTTCTTTTACAAAAAAATAATAGCTTTGTAGATCGTCAACGTCAAGTGGTCATAAACATAATTGTAAAAAAAATTATAATGATAATCTATCATAGATAATTCGATATACACTGGATATCTAGCTCATGGCACGCACATATGAATGAAGAAGATATTGTCATGTTAAGTTTACTCACAGGCAGGGATAATAGAAGCATTAGTGATTGTCTTTTTTACCAGTACTTACCATGTGATCGAGCTAACTTATATTATACAATTTTCAATTACACATTTACACCTTTGCTCAAGTGTTCAACCCAAGATTTAACGATTTAAAAACCCACATCGCCACAAAGCAGATTGGTCCTCTCCTCACCCATGTGCGTGATTTAGATTTTGGCTTTGTACGAGGAAATTTAGATGAAATAAAATAGGGGATTTTGACTTATTACGGATTAGAAAACTTTCTCTATGGCAGCTATTCTCCTGCAACTCCCATCTCCCCACCATCGTCGTCGTAACCATATCTTTTCTCCAGTTTTAGCACCAAAGTCTTTTTCACTCTCATTCTCTCATTTTCCTTCCCACTACGCTTCACGCGTCTCGTCACCAATCACTCCTTCCGTTTTTGCTATTAGTGCTGGCGGAAACAACAACAACGGCGGAGGTGGCGGCGGGTGGTGTTGGAACAACGGCGACGATGGCGAAAATGATAATAACAATAACGACGGTATCAAAAGGCTCGTATTGGTTTCTTTTTTATCCATCGTTTGTGGTCTTGGTCTGTCATCTCTTGCTCTTGCCAGGACGACGACGGATGGTCTTAGGTCGGAAGTTGATGTGTGGGAGGTTAAGGGAGGGAAGTTGAAGAGACTGCTAATAGATCCATCTCGGGATGAGTTCCGGGAATGGAAAAATGCTGGTCCGTTTGATGTCAATTCATGGATTGGTTTTGGACCGGAGAGTTTCTTGGGGCATTGTAGAGATGCTTTCACGAGGTTAATGCTTCCAGAAGGGTATCCCAACAGCGTCACAAACGATTACCTTGACTACTCTTTGTGGAGAGGTGCGCAGGGAATTGCTAGCCAAATCAGTGGTGTGCTGTCCACTCAGGTTTCGTTTTTTCTTCTCACTTCATTTACTTAAGTAGTTATGCGTGCAGAATGATGCTTTGCATCATCGATTCATCGTTATTTAAAATCAAATTACCTTTTCACATTTATTCACACCGTCCATGATGATTTTTTACTAAATCAAAAATTCATTTCTGATGTGGTTTGCAATCTTCTTGGTTTAGATAATTCACATGATTACATGTCAATATTATAATTTACTAATTTAGCATCCAACTTATGAATTAACTCGTGTACTGTGCGAGAAGATCACAACTAACTGATCATTTTCGTATTACCTCTGATTGTATGTATACAGTTCATACATACCACAGTTTCAATTTAACTATGGATGCTAACGAGATGTTTATCTCTTTATTTACTTCACCCATAAGTTATTGGTTCTAACCTTATCCCTAATAATTAGATAATGCCTAATTAATATTACCGGCTAATTAATATAGTTAATACAACTATTTGTGCTTTGACAGGCATTACTTTATGCAGTTGGATTGGGAAAAGGAGTAATTCCTACAGCTGCTGCTGTGAATTGGGTGCTTAAGGATGGACTTGGGTATCTCAGCAAAATATTGCTGTCAAAATATGGTCGTCATTTTGATGTCAATCCTAAGGGATGGAGGCTGTGTGCCGATCTTTTAGAAAATGCTTCTTATGGGCTAGAGATAATAACACCTGCATTTCCTCATCTGTTTGTTCCCATAGGTGCAGCTGCCGGGGCTGGACGTTCAGCGTCTTCTATGATTCAGGTAATGGCTTTCAATTTCATTATTGTTGGGATTAGGCACAACTGCACAAGACCATACTCAATTGCATGTAACCACAGTACCACACTCATAGACAACGCAACTCTTATCCTATTATAGTTCTCCGGTACTCGTGCTTAACGGGCACAAACGTCTCAAACCACCAGTCCCCACATCTGTCTCTGCTCCAGGAGTATCGGTCTTCACATCCAACCTTGTACTGGCTGTACTGAATTTTGTTTGTGTATTAAATTTATTGTTTGTAAATTTCAGGCAGCCACACGTAGTTGTTTCCAAGCAGGGTTTGCAGCACAGAGAAATTTTGCAGAGGTATTGCATGTGTTAATTACTTATTTTATATTTTTACGTATTTCCTGGTAAAATAAAATTATTACAGATCAGTTTAAAATATTTTCCAAATGATTAGAATAGCCAAGAGTATGAATAAGTCTTATTCAAACTATTTGATCAATCCATCGACCCAGCTTTCTTGAATTCTTATAATAAAGATTGTTAGTTGACAATTGGTTTATGATTAGACTGATTGGATGTATTAAAGCAATAGATGGGTGACAATACTGGTATAGTGGTATGACTCTGCCTTGCTTATATAGAGAAATAAGATAATGAATACAATGGAAAATGGATCGATTATTTGATCAAAGCATCGATCAAGCTTTCTTGAATTCTTACAATAGAAATTTTTGGTTGACAATTGATTTATGATTAATGAATAAAAGCATCTTTGGGCTTTGGATAATAAGTAACTAGTAACTACATAATTTGAAGTATATGATTTATTTTCCTGGGAAAATAATTTTTTATAGGTTATAGCAAAATCAGAGGCTCAAGGAATGGTGAGCAAGTTTATTGGTATCGGGCTTGGAATAGCTTTGGCTAACTATGTTCATACCTCAACTACATTAGCTCTTGCTTCTTTTGGTGTAGTAACTGGAGTTCATATGTATTGCAATCTTAAGTCATATCAGTCAATTCAACTAAGAACGTTGAATACCTATCGTGCAAGTAAAATAAAAATTCTATTTATCCTTTTTATCTTCTATTTCTAATATATCTTTTATTGCTTCTGAGTCTACGTTTTCCATGGTTATTTATGACTGGTTTTATTATCATGTATTGTCATTTATTATTAGTTTAATCTTACGTAGGTGATTTCCTATTATCCTACAATCACATGAATTTAGGAATATTCTGGATTTTTATATAATTTTATCCAAGTATATTTCCTTAATCTGAAGCTGAGGCTTAAGTTTACTTATTTCCTACCCTTGTGTACTATGTATTATGTAAAAAAAAATATAAACTTATTAAGATACTTAAGTTTGATGTTTTTTGGTTAGAAAGATAGGTGATAGCTTAGTTTCGATTTGTTATAGTATGAGAATATGGTCTATATATTCTAGTTGCGTCTACTCCCAATCAATGCAGAACTATAATTTTGATTGTTATTATATAAAATTACAAGCATCATTTTATTTTGCTGATTTTTACACCTTTAAAATTTTCATTTTGATGCAATTCTTTTTATCAGCTTTCTTTTAAGTTTTAATGGAACGAAAGGGTACATGATACATATTTACACTGCTGGGCACTGACTATCACTGTGACATTAAAGATAAAATTAATGAAACCTTGATTATTAAATCTAAAGTGATTTAAACCAATGCGGAATTGTGTTACATAATGCGTAATGTACTAATATTTACTTTGGAAATATATTAAATACTGAAATTAGTTTATTATCATAGGTTTGGTGTTTAGCGAGTATTTACTAAGTGGTCAAGTTCCTATGGTTAAAGAAGTTAATGATGAAGAACCACTGTTCCCTATTATGCCATGTTTGGACCTTAAAGCATCATGCAATGTGAGTATTTCTTTTCTTATTTAATTAATTCCATTTGTTTAGGTTCTCACTGTTTCTTCACTTACACATGGTTTCTTCATATATATACTTGTATATCCAATTGCATGGTACAGACACACATTGGTCCTTATAGAATCACTGAATGATTGATTGTGTTGTATAAACTAAAAAAGTATAAACATAATTTCTTATCATTTTTAAAACGATCATGTATCATTTGACTCGTTTTAGAATTCTAGGTAAACTTTGGATCATAGAGTGTTGAAGGGCCATAACTTAATGAGTTTCAGTTGGAATGGAATAAATGAGGTGTGTTGGAATAATGACTGTTCTGTTTGTAGTATTGTGAAAAGAAGTATCAACATTTTTCTACAATGAAATAAATACTTTATTGTTTTTACCTTGAAATTATAGTGATTAGATGAAGTATAGTGATTAGATGCTTTCTTTAAAAAATCCTTTTAAATGATAATATGAATGTCAGTGTGATGCATTGCTAGTTTTGTTTACATGTCATATATTCCTTCATTTTTTATGTATTTAAATTCATACCATTTCTATAATCATAATTTTTGATGCAGGATATGGGCTTTCACACACTTTCCCCTGAAGCAAAATTTGCTGCTTTGCGAATTTCACAGCGATTATTACTTGGTTGCACTTTGAGTGAGATAGTTCACTCAAAGGAAGATACATTGTCACTTTTTGATCTATTCAAAGACGAAGCTTACATGCTAGCAGAGAAAGAAGGCAGATTCTGTGTGAGCTGTTTAGCATATTGATTTATATTTTATAATTAAACACTTCATTTATTTTATTTTACAGAGATGGTAAAGGCATAAAGCTAGGTAGAAAATAACACCATCCCTGGATTTTTTCAGGTTGTGCTTAAAGAAGGGTCTTTACCGGAGGATATGCTGAAAGCCGTATTCCATACCAATTATTTATATTGGCTAGAGACAAATGTGGCATGGTTAAAGCCAAAGAATCTTGTTGAAGATTGCATGCCAGGAGGGATGTTGCAGTTATCTCTGGATTACACACAAAGGGAATTTAACCATGTAAAGAATGATAGCCAGAAGGTTGGGTGGATAACGGATGGACTGATTGCAAGGCCGTCATCACCTTACAGAATCCGTCCCGGGTATGATTGAATTTATGTTGCCTTTTTTAGTTTTGAATGTAGTAGGTTCAGGCATTTTGGTTAAAATGGCTTATAGAAACGGGCAAATGGCCGAAATTTATTTGTGTTTTGTGAAGTTCTCAGGCTGTTTGTAAAAATGTTTACCATTTATTTTTTTACGTAAAGCAACAATATTATGTACATATTAGTTATTACTTATACACAGGGAGATTAGCTTAATTGGTCACAACAACTGTTAAGGTTGTTGATGGTACAAGAATTTAATCTCGCTGTGTACATAATTTTCATTTAATTTTCACTTCGATGTAATCGGTGATATATGTGACTCTAGTATATATCATCCAGATTGTAGGTCTTTTTACTTGTAGAAAAGGACCCTACCATGTAGGTTTGGACTTTGGAATATAAAATGTGTTAATATAGTCATATATAGTTGTTTTATGGATTAGCTTTTTTCTAAGTTACATCCTATGATTAGAAAACATGTGTACATTTATCGGGTTGTTTCTCAGTGTTTATATATGATCAATCACCCACCATGAGTGTAAACTTTGATACCATGAGACAAAAAATTCGAGTAAATAAAAACTCTGATACCATGTATCACGTATGTGACGAAAAACTTTAGGATTAATTAAAAAAAAGATGGTAAATAACAACTCTCGTTCTCTCTCTCTCTTTGAGTTGATGAAATCGCAAATCAATGATTTCATATTATCTTGAATTGTGGGAATCAATCTTTACTGCTGGTCTCAGTGGTCTAGCAAAAGGTATTACATGACCAGATACGTTGTTCCACTTTTTAATCATTGGTGGATCTGCATGAACAGAGTATTGAACATCACGAGTTTCGGCCGCAACTGCTATTTGTCTCTCTCGGTAACGAGCCCAAGTGACGAGATACAAACCACTTATGATAAAGATTCCTCCAATAATGCTGATGATGAACGCAATCAATTAATAAGCAGTAGAGGAACGAACACAAGCATAGATAACACTGATTCGAGTAGAACAAAAGTATTGGGTATTGGTACAAACCTTCCTAAATAAATGGGGCTTCCCAGGAAAATACCAGAGAATATTGCTGCAGCTGCAGGTTGAAGTGGAATATACAAAGCCACCAGAGCAGGCCCTAAAATCATGTTAGACCATGTCAGGAGTCCGTAATTAAGGGCAGACGCAATGACTCCCTGCAACGCAATGCAAACAACACCATGTAAACAAATTGAAGTGGTTCTCTACTGTAAGTAAACTGATACGTTTAGTTACCCCATACACCACTGCTAATATCTCTGGTCCTGTTAAGATCCAATCTGAATACTCAGTGTTGGAGAAGACAGCCGATGATACCATCAGAAGAGCACCAAAACAGTAGGAATATGCAGTGACAGAGAGACTGGCAGGATATTTCACCAAAATCGGAGCCTGGATCCAGGAATAAAAATAAATATAAAACCAATTTGAATGCAGTACAGGAAAAATGACTAATCCAAGAATAGATTAATAGTTTACTACCTGCAGAGTTAAATAAGATGCCATGCAGAAACAGTTAGCAATCAAACATAAAACTCCAGCATGCCACTGCTCAATACCCCAACCACCAGCGAAACCACCCAGTAATCGGGACTCCATCCATCCTCCAATTGGCTGAGGCTGAGACTTGGGAATGATTTGGTGAAAACTGGAGGTTCCACCTGCAAAAATAGGACCTTTGTATGCAACCATTAAGAAAGCTCCAAATATACAGACGGCAGTGCCTCCAATCTTCACCCTGCCTTCCAATTTTACCAGATTCACTTTTTCGACACTGCAAACAGAACACTGCAGTCTGTAAAAAAACCCAAAAGGCAAATGGGTATTACTATTACTCATTAGAAAGAAACCAACCCCATGGCTACAGACAGTAGAAACGTTAGAACAGGTACCGCGGGTTGGACTGCGGCGGCATATGTCGGGTTTGTATAGGTGAGTCCGAACAGGAACAGGAGCTGATTGCCAAAAATCCTATAAGAAAATATCCGGCATTAGCAATTTTAGCAATCAATGGGGGAGGGGGGAGAGGGAGGAGGGAACCCACCCAGTAAGCCCAAGCAAGAAGAAGGAGAAGAGCAGTTGACGTGTTATCGGATGACGATTGGTTCTGGAATGCACGAAAAATTAGATTTGATCCGCTTGATGAAAAAATAGACAGCAAAACAGGCGAAAACAGACTTAGGGATTTTGCGATGATTTTGGAGGAAGGCGAGTGGAGCAAGAATAGATAAGGCGAGTAAATCACGATAGACGCAGAAAACAAATTGGTTTACACCAACATTTAGGGCAACTTTGGTCAACACATGATACACTCCATACAGCAGCTGCACCACTGCCACCGCCCCATGCGCCCTTCCGATCTCCGCTCCCATCGATCGTCGACGACTCTATTCACTTCATCCAATGTCAACGTAGACGGTTTGGATCCTGTCCGATGACGATTTTTGGGAGTAGTCATTTCTTGGGATTATATACAGACCAATTACCAACACGGATTTTAATTGGTCATTGAATTAGGTAAGTTTTGAAAATATAAATTAAATATGACTTTTTATCTATCACCTGAATATCTGATCATCTGATATGATAACCGCCGGTAGGCATGACAAATTGACAACCTGTGCAAAGCTTCTTAACCAAGTTTTAACGTTGGAGCTTAGAAGCAGAGTGAAGTATAAGAATAATAAGATGCCATCAGATAACTAGAAAATTAACCTTTTATCCTAAAGCTTAAAGAGAGACAGAAAGAGATCATTCATGGAGGGAGTCGATCGAAAATGAATTTTTTTCCAGATCGATCCATGAATATTACAGACTGGTTGCGCTAGCTCTTAATTAGCTAATTACTTGAGAATAACTCGCCGGAGCGCCAGGTAAGCCAGTAATCGATAACAGACGAGCATGGAAGCCATGATACAGATATCTAACCAGACATGTTCCAGACCGACGGATTTGATCGACGGGAAGTCGATGGCTCTGCACATGACTCCCGGTGAGCATTCGTATACATCGTTCTCCTTGAAATGTACTCTCACCAAAAGTTTGTAGCAGTAGAAACTGTAACTAGCGTACTTAAGCCAAACGATGAACGGTGGAATATGCTGGACGTAGTAGCCACCGGCAATGAGGAAGACAAGTGTGGTCACTGATGCCAATGTCGTCGCCTTCTTAACGTCAAGAAGTATCGCTCCAAAAGCGAGTCCCAGACTCTGTGAGACGAGGACGGCGAAGAGGACAATGAGAAGGGTGAGTATGAAGGTGGTCGTGTCTGCTTTCAACCCACCCATCCAATATATAACCACAGTGAATGCGGTGGGCAATGCAAGCTCCATTGGTAAGTCGCCGGCCGTTCTTGCTAGAAAGTAGGATGATAGTCGGTACATCCCCGACGACCGTTCTTTGATAAGCATCGATCTCTCTTGAGGAAACGTGAATACGGCGTTGTAAAGTGGGTAGAATCCCCAGAAGACGGAGAAGAAGAAGAGTAAAGCCGTCTGCAACATACGCACCATTAACTTAGATCGAGACCGAAGACCGATTGAAAGACCGACTGTAAATCTATATATTTTACCCGATCTTGGATATGGGACGGAGGAATCTGCCACCAGAGAAGTCCGGCGAGAATGGCAACACTGATGACTTGGAATATTCGAAGCTTATGGAAGGCCTCGTGGCGGCGCTCTTTCAAGCTTCTGCTTAGAAGAACGGTCAACTGTTCCCACCAACTTGTGTTCCATTGTGTCAGTTCCCTCAACATCTCTACACACGTCCACAGCAGAAGTGCAAAATTCAAAATCCAAAATCAACGTGGAATCGATTTTGCAAATATCCAAAATCTGTTAAATGTAACATAATGATTAATGATGATCAGGAATTTAATTACTTGGAGTTTTTGGCGCGAAACTGGGATTGACATCGACAGTGCTGATCTCAGTTTTGAGTCCTGCAGATATGTTTTTGGCATAAGCAGACAAAAGTAGTTGCCTTATGGATTTCCTTTCTTGCTGTTCCACACTACCGCTAATGTTATTCTTCTTGTCAACTCCGTCGTCGTCACCGTCGTCTTCGAAGTCGGGCGCAATGCCTGAGATGCTCAGGAATATTATTCGATCCTAATTATATGTCTATATATATATATATCGATTGAGTGAGATTGACGTGCCTACCGTTAGCGAGATCGAGCATGAGATCGGCTGGATTGACGGTGGCGGTGGAGGAGAAACCGATTGACGTGAAGTAGTCGAGAGCGCTAGAAGCACGGCCGGAGTATATGGGGCTACCTTGGGAGAGAAGTATGACCTTATCGAACATGTAGTATATGCGACTAGAAGGCTGGTGGATGGTGGTTACTACAGTCCTACCAGAGTTTGCCATACGTTTGAGCGTCGTTATTATTCGTTGCGCCGTCGTTGAGTCGAGTCCCGACGTGGGTTCATCGACCAACAATAGACTGGGATTGACCAACATCTCCAGACCAATACTCAACCTTTTCTTCTCCCCACCGGAAATTCCTCGGAGACGCGGTCCTCCGACAACGGAGTCAGCCACACGTCCGAGGCCGAGCTCTACCATCACCTGCTCAGCCTGTGCGGCCTTCTCGGAAGGACTTAGCGAAGAAGGAAGTCGGAGGAGTGCGTTGAAAAAGAGCGTATCCCTGACCGTAAGGTGAGGGTAAAACACATCTTCTTGCGGCACAAACCCCATTCTCCGTCTTACCTGACCGGAGAAACCCTGAGAATTGTATGTGATTTTACCCGACAGTAAACCTCTATGTTTGTTGGCATTGAGTCTACCACCAAGGGCAGTGAGCAGCGTGGTCTTACCACTACCGGACGGACCGAGCATGGCAAGAATCTCTCCTGGACGAACCACTCCGGTAATCCCGTTGAGGATGTTCTTCTCTCGATCAACGGATGGAGAGGCAAAAGAGAAACAACTTTTGGTATCTCCTCCATTCGTCTTAACCTTGTACACAACCTCCTCGAACTGCATGTTAACAAAACACATGCATAAGCATAAGACATAATTAGAAAGATTAAAATCCGGGCTGGATTTTGTACGTACGTACGATTCGTACCTTTAGAGTTATAGGTTGGACGGCAAAAGGTCGTGAAAGATCACCGGTTGGACAAGCGACGACGGTAGTTGGCGGCATGCTACGTTTGCTTTTTGAGATGAAATATGAATGTGTGCGGTGGTTTTCGGCATTTGAACGTGATGATACCTATGCCATTATATATATGTCGAATAAAGTTCACAACTGCACTAACGTGACAAGATGGATGCACAAGTGTATGAGTCATTAGGGAATACATTCGTTAAAATCAATTACGTAAATCTACGTGCTTTATTCAAAATTCAAAACGTAAGGAAAGTAATTAAGAATTGAAGTAATGATAACTCAATCACTTGATCATGTACAGCCGTTCGATATTCATCTCACGCTCCAATCCATACATGGATGAAGTTTTTAATTACACCAATTCACAAATACTACAAATAAAGCATTTTCAAACGTAATTATCGATCGAGCTTAATAATCTTATCGAGTCAAAGTTAATGATTTAAATTTTTATTTAATTTTCATCAAGATGAATATAAAATAACGACGTATCTGCGCATCTTTTAATTTAGATATGATCGTATGAATCATTTTGGGCGCAATGTTTCGAGATTTGATTGCATGTTAACACATAGTGGGTGCATCGGGGTATGGATGGTTCCCCTTGTTGAAATTAAAGTGAGTGGCCAACTGGGCATATATGTATGGAAATGGAATAGTTGTTGGTTATGTGTGTGTAAGTGTGTTTACAATTAATTAACTTATCTAAATTACTATGAAGTTGCTCTCATCATTAAGCGAATCCCACTAATGCTTAATGCTCATGGCTTGCGAAAGTCGTTAGTGCTAACTAGCCCGTAAACCCCACTTAAAGTGATTAAATAAAATACGCGCGCGCACATAAACAGAGAGATTAATTTAACTGATTACAATATGGTTGCCATTTTCGCGGCCACCCAAATTTATATATATATATGCTCCGCGAGGACGACACGCATGTATAGTTTAAAAATTAAAACGCCAACAATAAAACAGTGTACATGAAAGGAATAGAAATGTTAACTATATAATCAGCAGGTAGTCGTCCCCAATGGCTTTAGGGATTTGAGAGCACTAACATAAAGAACAACAAATGTTGGATTACACCTCCACGGCCACCAACACAGCATGCCTGTTCTGACAGGCCAGAAGAGAAGTAGATCTTTTTTCTTTAGATATATATATCTAAATCCTGAGCTTTTGCTTTTTGGTATCACGATGAAAAAGGTGAGACGTTTCTTTTACAACCTAACTAGTGCTTAATTGGGACAGGGAGATGTTTAATTTCCTCTTTTTCTTTTCTCATTTGTACGTAGGTTCATTCACTTTTTTGAAAGGCAAAATAATAATAAAAAACGAGTTTTTAATTTCCATTCTCTTCCAGATCTTCAATATCTTCTATCTCCTATCTAATCTAATTAACATGCTCATAGATCATCTCCGAATTCGGATCTCATAATCATATATATATATATATGTTATTCTCCCTTTTTTTCAGAGAAGAAAAGCAATTGGGTCTACTTACAAATCCGTGGCTAGATACATTGTATTTCATCAATCAAATCCAGACGCATATACACAACACACTGACGTGTACACCGATTCTTTATGATACTAGAAAGAACATCATCTTCCCAACCTGCATTTAATTTACCAATCAGTAAAACTGTAAAGGATTAGGATATCATATTTGTACATTCAAAATTCAAGCACAACATATCAAACTTTACCTTCGAACTACCCAGATTCCAGAATGAACTCTCTCTCTCTCTCTCTCTCTTTCTGTCATTTCAAATTAGCTAAGACACTGAGACAGTGTCTTCAAACAGCATTTAGCCATTTCATTTGTCTAAATGAATGCTAATGCCACAAATCCACAATGAAACAACTTGGGGCTGTGTAATTGTTACGAACGTTCAGTAACCGATTACACGTGAACAGAATTCTTCCAATCGGAAGCCGGAGGTTGGGGAAGATTCTCCCTAGGGAGCCGGAGTTAAGAAGAAAACAGAATTGGTTGTAATTTTGACGATGATCCTCGTGGATCCATCTTTATATTTAAACACAACGTTGCCCAATGTCGTAGTGACAACTGGACCAATTACATCCATTATATTCATAACAAACTTCTAATTACCCTGCTCATTATTTAATAGTAAATATAGTCATCGCTCTTCTTCTGTTTGAATCGGATGGGTCGTGCAGCTCCTTCCTGCTCCACTAATCCCAGATCGTCTTGGAGACGTTTAATGACAGTGTCTAACTCCAATTGAACTGTTACAGTAATCTTCTAGATGGGCCGGAACAGTCGTGGGCTTGATTTTAAGGGCCTGGGATCGATCTCTGCCTAGTTGAGGAAAATTCCCAATTCAAAATCGTCGGTAATTTTATTTAGGGATATCACCTTGTCAACTTCACCGTCCTTCGCGCTCGAAATCCTCTTGCAACGTCGATGAAGATACTGGAACTTGGAGATGACGAGACTGAAGATCTACTTCTATCATCCTGCGTGCACATGGAAAATGGAAAGGTGTGGAAATCTTCAAACCTGTTATAGGAATGTAGCTCGGTAGAGACGAAATCACAAAGGGATGCTGCTGCATCGCATACGTCAGACGTAACCGTCAAGGATCACAAGGTATGCATCCTAAAATTTTTTTCTAATTACGCGAAGCTCAGAACCTGAGTTAATGTGGTACACTGGTACTGTCGTATACCGGTAATCTGGCGTCACAGTATCAGGATTCAGGGATGGATAAGATTATCAGGGTATCGGGGTATATTAAAAAAATCAGAGGTTACATTTGAAATTAGCCCATTTCCTTGTGTAAAAAACTAAAAATCAAGTTTTTTTTTTTTTTGAAATCTGTAAAAATCAAGTTGTTTGACTTTGTTAATGAGATCGATTGATGGTTGGTTCAGTTCGTTCCTCCATTCCTTTTTCTTATCTTGGTACCACAAAATGCAAATAATAGAGGCCAACGGAAGCAGAGGAACTGATGGCGTATGTACTGCCGCGGTTTAACTGCTCCTCGAATTCCCACCACCTCGTCCTTACACTCCGTCCATCCCGCCGTCGTCATCATCAGTCTATCAATCCGCATTCACGCTTCTTCTGGTGCTCGATTCCTCCCATTTTGTCTACCCAAACAACTCATTCCGCAAAGGCGCGATGCATTCAGACAGATTTTCCGACCAATGTATCGTCAGAAAATCTCTGTCCAACTCAAAATTCAAATTCAATTTTAGCTACCAAAGCTGCAGAATCGGGAAAAGATACAGTGCAGATGCTTAAACCACTTGATTACGAAAGTTTGGATTCGGATGAGTTGGATTCTGATGGATTTCCGTCTGAAGCCGACTTTCTCCTTCTGGAGAGAATGAGGCTTGCTGAAATGGAATCTTCTTCTTCGTCTTCTTCCTCTTCTTCTAGCGACTGCAGCGGAAGCATAATTGTAGTCAAGTCTGGAAGACGAGAAGAGAGAATGGTCCGGAGATCACGCGCAGTGCAGAAAATATCGGCGAAATTTGATTGTTCCCGGAAGAAAAAGATTAAGTACAAGCGTCCAACAGCCGCACAGCAAATCGATGAATCTGACCCGTTGCGTTACTTGAGATCAACTGCAAACTCCTCAAAGCTTCTCACATCTGCAGACGAATTCCAGCTATCAGAGGGCATTCAGGATCAGTTGAAGTTGGAGAAAATTAAAAAGGATCTTACCGAACGATTTGGAATTCAACCCAATTTTGCCCAGTGGGCATCTGCAGCAGGAACAGACCAGAAACTTCTCAGGAGACGTCTAAATCACGGGAGCATGTGCAAGGACAGAATGGTGAAGAGCAATATACGACTGGTGATTTCCATTGCAAGGAAGTTTCAAGGTGCTTCCGCTGGGATGAATCTTCAGGATCTTGTTCAAGAAGGATGTCGAGGTCTGGTAAGGGGTGCTGAAAAATTTGATGCTACCAAGGGATTCAAGTTCTCAACTTACGCACATTGGTGGATCAGACAGGCAGTTCGGAAGTCTCTTTCTGATCACTCCAGGATCATTCGTCTGCCTGTAAGTCCAGTTCAGTACATTTTTTTTATTCATTTCTAAACCCTAACTAATCAATTGTGAATTGTGCACTATCCAGTTCCATATGGTTGATGCAACGTATCGGGTAAGAGAGGCTAGAAAGCAACTGTTTAATAAGAACGGACGGCAACCTGACATTAAAGAGATCGCTGAGACAACAGGCCTCACCATGAAGAGACTTCAAGCTGTTCTTTTAACTCCTAAACCTCCAAAATCTTTGGATCAGAAAATTGGAGTCTTTCTGGATTTGAAACCCTCGGTAACTAACGACCACCCATTTCATTAATTAGAGTCTATCGTCGGTTGTTTATTTTATAATGGGTGTCATTTCATTGATAATTATTTTGGTTGGTTAATTTGTAGGAAGTGATCGCCGACCCTTGTGCTGAAACAGCAGAGAAACTGCTTATGAACAAATTTATGAAACAAGATCTGAATAAATTCATTGATTCCTCCTTAAATCCCAGGGAAAAACAGGTTGTTTATTGGAGATTTGGGTTTGAAGAAGGCAGAGTGAAAACACTGCAGGAGATCGGGGGACTTCTGGGCATCAGCAGGGAGAGGGTTCGCCAGATCGAATCATCTGCTTTCTTAAAGCTCAAGAACAAGAAGAAAACCAAAAGCTTGAAGCATTATTTGATGTAATAAAAATCCATCGACTTAAATTTGTATATATATATATAGCAATAGAGAGGGAGAAAGAGAGTTCAATAGTTCATAACTTAAATTTGACGAAAATATATTACACTTCTTTCTTGACTGTATTCTTATCTGTGGAGCGAAAGCCAATCTATTACATGGGCCTGATCAGGCCAGGCCACTCAATGATTAGAACTCGAGTTCAGAAATATCGATGAATTGTAATTTAGAGTTAAATAAAAATTCCCAATTCTATATCGTCGACTCGTCGGCAATTTTATTTAGGGTTAAAATACACCAGTCGATCTTCTCGTTCGACATTTGACCTGGTTCCGCTATTTTTCATTTCTTTATCAGTGTATATATGTAGTTCAATTTGCTATTTTGCTGCGTATCTGAAAGAACCCTCTCGACATGTCGATGGATATATCGGAACTTGGAGATGTCGAGACCGACGATCCACTTCTATCACCCCATATGCACTTGGAAGGCGTGGAGATCGTTGAACCTGTTATAGGTATGGAGTTCGACACCGATGAAATTGCCAAACAATACTACATCGCATACGCCAGCCGTGTCGGGTTTGGCGTTCGTATGAACAAGTCAAGACGATCCAGAAGAGATGACACAGTGATCATGCGACGTTTTGTTTGCACGAGGGAAGGGTTCCATTCGAAGAGAGTAATCTACGATGATGGAAAGAAGAAACGTAAACGAGGGACCACCAGAGAAGGTTGTATGGCTATGATCGAGGTCATCAAGAAAGATTATGGCAAATGGGTAGTCACTAAACTCGTTACAGAACATACCCATCTTGTAATGTTTCCGAGTAACAATGCTAGTAATTGCCACGGTGACGACCCGTCCCAGACTGATTCCATGGTTGTGTTTGGTGATTGCAGTGGTGGCTTTAACAACCTTAAGAATTTCACCAGAGGTATCCGAGTCAATCCATTTGGAGAGGGTGGAGAAGCACAGGATCTTTTGGAGTATCTAAAGAGAATGCAGGCTGAGAATCCTGGATTTTTTTACGCATTACAAGTTGATAATAACAATTGCATGACCAATGTTTTCTGGGCCGATGCAAAGGCTAGAACATCTTATGCTTATTTTGGTGATGCAATTATCTTCGACACAACATACAAGAAAACAAAGTACATGATGCCATTTGCTACTTTCAGAGGTGTGAATCATCATCTTCAGTCTGTTACTTTTGGCGCTGCATTGCTGATGGATGAGACGAAGGGGTCTTATGTTTGGCTCTTTGAAACTTGGCTGTCAGCTATGGGTGGTCGGCTTCCATCTGTGTTGGTGACCGACAGAGACAAAGCTATGGAGGGAGCAATTGGCAGGATATTTCCCAATACAAATCATCAATTTTGCAAGTTCCACATATTAAGTAGATGCAAGCAGAAACTCTCAGATGTGTATTTGAAGCATGCTAGCTTCAACAGAGAGTTGAGAGATTGTGTGAATGAACCTCAAACTCCCGAAGATTTCGAAACATGCTGGCAATCGATCATCAGTCGATACGGAATATGGGACAATCAATGGCTTAAGTCGTTATACGAAATTCGTGAGCGTTGGGTACCTGTTTACTTAAAGAACAGTTTCTTTCCAAAATTGTCTGAAAATCAAAGATCAGAGGACAGTTTAAACAAGTTTTTTAAAAGAAACTTTAACACAAAGACGTCTCTCCTTGCATTTGTCACAAAATTTGAACAGACGTTAATGTCTCAATATGAGGAGGAAGCTCAGGCAGATTGCATAGCAGTTTACTCCAAACCTTCATTGAGGACACCATCACTTATTGAAAAACATGCGGCTGATGTCTATACCAGCGTGGTTTTTGAGAAATTTCAGACCGAGTTTGTGGAATCACTGGGTTACTATGCTGAGAAAATCGAGGATGGTGTCATCGGTAAGTACCATGTCATAAAAGAGGAGGGACCAACGAAAATACATGTTGTTAGCTTCAATGAATCTGACAGAAGGCTACATTGTAGTTGCTGCAAGTTTGAGAGCTCGGGTCTTTTATGTAGGCATGTGTTAAGGGTTTTTTTCATAGTCGGCATACATGTTCTTCCAGATGAATACATATTAAAACGATGGACACGGAATGCCATGACTGGTCCTTTCTTGAATGAAAATACTGATGATCCTAGTCTTAGTTTCCATGAGTGTTTGGTAACATGGTACAATGACCTCTGTCACGATGCTATTAAATATGGAGTTGAGGGTGCAACATCGGTAGAAACTTATAATGCTGCCAAAGTTGCACTAGAAAAGGCCTTTTCTGATGTAATCGAAGCGAAGTCTGTGCAGAAAAAAACACAGCAAAATGTGCAGAGATTGTCGAGGATGCAAAAGCTTCAGAATAAAATGCCTCTGCCAAAGTTGAATCATAAAAAAAATATGGCTAGAGTAAATGAAGACACCATAAGAAACCTTAAAATCGATCCTGTGTAAGTTGGCTGTCTGCTGCTATCTTTCCCTTGCAGAATTTTTGTCCATTTAGAAGAGCGAATTTGTTAAACCAATTTTTGTTATTGTTTTGTGTTTTTGTTGATGATGATGTAGAGATGGAAGTAGTGCTGCAATTCTTGACGATGTTGCTCACTGAATTGGTTGACATGGCTTGCTTCGATATCTTGTCAATCTTTTTCATTTGTTATGTTGGTACTGGTATGTCAATCAGTGTATTTACCGTTTCATGAGTTGTTTTTCAGTTGAAATAATTCTGTACAAAATATTTTTTGAACTATTGTATTCTTAGCTTTTACCGGTGTATTACATCATTTTGGCTCTTATTGGTGTATTGAATCACGTTGGAATTTTGTCATTGTTTCTCTGTATTTGCATTTTTGTTTGAGAAGAAAATGATGTGGAAAGAATGTGGCCACATATTCTTAAATCATATCAGATAAACAGAGCCACATATCCAGAAGAAAGAAGTCACAGAACACACTTGAGAATTGAGAGGCACCAACCCAATAATCATGGGTTTCCTCCTTCATGCATCGCTGTCATCTCCATCACCATCTACGCCCAAATCTAATACCGCAGCAAACAATCTTGCTTCTCCTCGTCCTGTTATCATCTTGCCTGTGAGGTTTTTATATATCTATTTATCATGCCTATAATATATATGATATATCTTTTGGTTAATTATTTATCTGCCTATTCTTGCCTATGGCAGGGATTAGGGAATAATAGCAAGGATTACCATGGCTTGGTTATGACACTACAATCCTACAATATCCCTTCAGTGGTCGTCAAAGTTTCACGGATTGATTGGCTAAGAAATGCCTATGGACTTGCAGATCCCAACTACTGGAAGGGGACTCTCAAGCCCCGTCCTATCTTAGACTGGTATCTGAAGAGAGTTGAGGATGCTATTATTGAGTCCAAGCAACTCCAACAAGGTATGTCTGCCTGTCCCTTTTGTTCTGTCTTTGATTTTCAGGATAATATGAGTTTAATTTCAGGTGATCAAAAGCTATCACTGATCGGTCATTCTGCTGGTGGATGGTTAGCTCGAGTGTTCATGGAGGAATTCAACAGCTCTGATGTATCCTTGCTGTTGACTCTTGGATCACCTCACTTGTATGCATGTATCCAAGTTATTTCAGCGATATAATTTAATTTAATACATATAATAAATATAATATAGCAAATTTCTGTCTGGAATGGTTTTTATTTACGAAAGAACCAGTGTTGAAATAGTTTTTCGGATAATTTATTTTCAAATAGCTTAAAAACAAGTGTGTTTTTCTTTCTAGGCCGTCTCCCAAAGATACGTCTGGAGTTCTTGATCAAACAAGAGGTCTTTTGGATTATGTTGAGAAGTACTGCAAACCTGCTGTTTATTCTCTGGACCTGAAATACATATGCATTGCCGGACGGTTAGTAATATATTAATATCTGTCTCGTCTCCTTATTATTGTTATTCATCTTAATTTGATGTATGTACAGATACATTCAGGGCAGTCGTTTTGATGTAAAATCGACAGAAACAGGTGAATCAACATTACGAACATGGTTCATCGGCCAAGGTTATAAACAGGTAGTATATGCATATTGCGTGTTTTTTTGCAATTCAAGCTGATGGTAACTGGTGAGGAAGCTTTAAAATGAGCATTAGCGCAGGTATGTGGCAGAGCAGATGTGTGGGGGGATGGAGTTGTACCAGAGGTATCGGCTCATCTCAAGGGTGCTCTAAACATAACATACGACGGCATCTATCATTCACCAGTCGGTTCGGATGATACAGGGAGACCGTGGTATGGTTCTCCTCTTGTTGTCGACAAATGGGTTCATCATCTTCTTTGTTAGCACCCTCAGGTATGATTAAGAGTGAAATTCGATCAATAAAAAATGGATCTGGCAACACAAGGCTTCTTTGGAGGAAATATACACAATGAAGAAAGACAGACCACTTCGGAGCAAACGTTATTGTCTCAAATCGAAATGTATTTTAACTAACTTATAGCCAGACATGATTCTTTTCACTATCTAGATGAAGTTATTTCACATACAATTATCAAGTTTGATGTTTCAAGCTCTTTAATCGCAAATCCATTTTTGTGGTTGGATAAGCGTCATGAAATGGTTGATCAATTATGTGATAAATTAAAATAAGAAGAAAAAAATTATTGAAATTAGTTTTTGGTTAATTTAGATTTGACAGTCACAAATTATAATCTAGTTCCGATTAAGCTATTTTTTTACAGAGGCGTGTGATCATCCTCTCGTTTTTCTGGGGGATTAGGTTTCCATCCAGCTTTCTCGTCCCAGTATATATCATAGTATATGTGGCCTGGAATATGGTTCTCTACACAGCACCATATGCCTGTATATCTTTTCACACGTTTCCTAAACTTTGTCTCTTTGTCCTGTGTATTCCAAAATATCAGATAAATAATATACTACAGCTTGGTTAAGATGGCATACAAAATTTGTTGGTAACTCGCCTTGTCTGTAAATCCTTGGAAGACATTCTCCATGGATGAGAATTGTATTACTTTTATATCCTTATATAAGGAAAATACTTGTATAAACTGCAATAGAGCACGAGTAACAGTAAACAGAAACAGTAAGCATTGGTTAAATTGGTAACCTCATTACAAAATACTAATTTTATATCAATGTGAACATTTTTTATCCATAAATTCTCTCCTCTAACGTTTACTTGTCTTCATATAAAACTATTTATATAAAGGTAAATTAGTGATTAACTTCTATTTATAAAGAAAGATAAATTCTGGGGGGGTTGAAAATTTTGAAGCTCACCAAATTAAAGGCGACTGGTAGGTTTGTGAACTGAGAATTTGAGATATGCAGTAGTCACGTCAATGAGATAAATAGCAATGAAACTATTTAGATAAATAGTAATAAAACCATTAAGAGTTTGAGACAAGTGTTATTATTTTATTATTATTTAGCATTTCAATGGTGTTCTATTATTACTAATTACTAATTTACTATGTATCTCAGTTGTGTTATTAACTTATTATTATGTGTCCCAAAGATGTTATTAGTTATTGCTTATCATTGATCATTATTATGTACACTACTAACACTAGACAACCCCACCATTTGTATAGAGTTAATCGGTCAATTCTACTCAGCAAATACTAAATAGTAAATACAAAAATAGCAAATACCTTTTCTTCACTGCTATTCTTTGGAAAGTTGATAGCATCAGCCTTATTACTATTGCAACTAGCTGACGTCTCTTCACAAAGTTCGACAGAAATCCAAGACTCCTTTACCTTTAATATTATGAACAAGATGCAATATTTTCCATGTCAGTTGTGAAACAGATTTTTTTTCATTAAGAAACAGCAAAAGCAATAAAAGAAGTGCCACTTCAGGATTTTGCTCTCAAATGACGTCGTACCTTCTTAGGAAGTAAGGGATTTTCTAAAAAGGAATACTCTCTGAAGTCAATCATTTGACCAAATTCTGCTTCTGGTAATTCATCCAACATGTGGTTCACCTGTATTTCATCAATACTTTGCCTTATGAATATAAGATATAATGATATTTTTGAAAAATATTTCTCATTAACTGTAATTTTAAATAACTCTACATGTTTATGGAGTCAGTATCAAAGTATTTGCATTGAATACTAGATATAAATACATACTATTTCTCACTGCTAGACTTTATGCTAAGAGAATAGATTATAGTATGCTACAATTTCCATCAAATTTCAAGCTTACAATCAGCAATATTTTCAAACTTTAATATCATTTTGACTTTTAGAGAGCCATAGATATTTAGTATTACTAGTGCGGTACTCACTCTTACGTTGATTAAAGGTCAAATTGCATATCCCATAACATAGAAAGTAGGTAAAAATTGTGAAAAAATGTACCTCAAATACATGATCCATGGGGCAAATAAAGGGTTGCTTAGTTAGTGTCCCAGGCAAAATTCCAGGATGTGGATACCACAATCTATCCAACCTGCACCATATTGGAGGCATCACCTAAAATAACAAAAAACGGTAGACTGTCAAGTCAAACAGATTACTTTTATGTAAAACATTAATATAAATTTAAAACCATAGGTAAAAAGTAAAAACAGAATCAACGCTAAAATGAATACATCTCCATCCTCGCTCTACGAACGTTAAAGTAGTAAGTAAGCTGAATGTGAATATGGAAATATGTATGTGGAAATTGGAATTATGGATTTATACTGTAAACCGAACAAATTAGTCAGAGAAATCCATATTACATATTTATACACATAATAGGATTATACATACTATTTCTCTGACCAAACATACATTTATATTGGAATTATGGACCTATCTTGATGTCTTATCAAATCAATAATGTACTCTAAAACCTATTACAAGATGACGAAGAATTAGTCAGAGAAAGAGGAATGAAGAAAAAAATTATTTGGAAAAAGACTAAACATCAAAGATAAGATGATATTCTCAATGATATGAGGTTATTTTGCAAAGTTTCTTTTAAATTTAAGGCAACAATTAATTAGACAGATCCCCCTACACATATTCACTAATTTGAGTCTAAGAAATGCATTCGTTATCAAACATTTAATTTAACAATGGTAGTGTTCACATTTTCAAGCCTAGTAGTAGAGCATGCCTTAACTATACCATGAACCCCTTATAACATTCCAAAACAAAAATAACTAAACAACTAGAGTAGTTATTTAGGAGTAATGTCTAACCAGTGTTCGGTTCAGCAACAAAGCAACAGCTAGTGCAGTTCTTACTTGTTTTATCTGTGAATAGAAATTAGCAATTTGATTATTGAAATTAAATAAATGAAATCATGATAATTAACAATACTCAAATTCAAACAATAACGGTATTGGTTTGCTTACTTGGTAATTAACTAATAGGAAATGATTTGTAATATCATGTTTCCCATTAAACAACATGCTCTTGGGAATCGATGGTTTAAATGATAAGAAACCTCCTGGGAGAATTTGCTTTTAAGTTAAAAAATGCTAAATATATCGGCACGAGCGAGAACCTATACATGAAAATTATACAAATGCACAATGATGATATTTTATTACCTGCCCCAGTAAGTGATAAAACATCTTTCTCTAAAAAATGTTTAAATTGCATCACATCTACTTAAACAAACATAAATGTCATTATGGTAAAGGTTAATCTCAAAAACTAAACCATCATTTAATTTATTATTTGAAATTTCAAACGTCCATTATTTTTATTACAATTAGGTCTGATTTTTTTTAATTTACTTATGATCTCTGTGGTTAAAATTTCTGGAGGTCTAAGAGTGTTTCTTTAGCTTTCTATTCCTTTTTGCCCAGAGGTGCCGATACAGGTTGCCTAAAATGTTCCAGTGCAGTCCCCAACATGGTGGGTGGTGTGAAAATTTATGATATTTAGTTTGTCTGGGCTTGGGTAGTTGGGTGTTGGACTGTTGGATATTTTCCAGATAGATTACCCTAGGGTTTCTATAATGGCCAGAAGAACCCTTATAGTATATTCACAATTAAAGAAGAGGTGGGAAACAGATTCAATTTGTGATTTTTTTTTAATTTAAAAAAGGTTATAAACTAACATGACAAAATATTGAAAATTTAAACACTAACTTAAACAAAACGGAAAAGATGTTCTAAAATTAATAGATAAATAATTAAATGCAAAACATTAAAAAAGTTCTACATGTAAAATAGTATATTGTAAATAATATTATTGTGTAGGAATGAACTAATTCTTCCATTCAATGATTTATAACTTTTCTAATTTAAATTTTGAAGAGAAGCATCTAGAGTATGGTGCACATGAATAAAGAGAAAAAAATAATTAGAAAATAGCTGGAAGATAAATCCCTTCTTAAACCAGCATAGATTTACCTGTGGAATTATAGTATTCAGGAGGATCATAGAACAACATGCCTTCACGCAAACGATGACGTTTTCCAGGAGTACCAGCATACTGAAAAGTAGTATGCACCGCGTAAGGTTTTAAATTCAGCTGTTCAGCCACTCTCTGGTTATAAAGTTCAAAATAATGACCAAAAGCGTATTAGACAATTTTGAATGATGATTGCGCTGAATGAGTATATAACCAATTATACTAAAAATGTATGAAATTGATTTCTTTTGTTGTGTAGTGCACTAATTTTAAGGAAAATGGCTTGCCTGAACAAAATATGTATGCCCGCTGCAAAAAATGCTCGTTGGAAGAATCCCCAGCTTGAAATAACCATTAAAGGCATAAAAAAGCCCATCATTTCCAAATGATGGTCCTTGTTTTGCACGAAGAAGATCATTAAAAGCATTCTGATCCCATATACTATCATCAGTTATAAGCAAATCTCTCCATTTTTTTGCCAGTTCCAACGAAGCATTAGTAGGACGCCAGTGAAAAATTCCAATGTTGTAGGCACTCCCAGCTGGGGAAATTAGAGACTGGTACAAGTTAACAAATCAATATTTCAACTTTTAAATAAACCATTTTTTTGTGATTTTTATTTATATTTTGGAAAAATGTTAGATTTACAAGATCTGACTCTAATGATCCCATGATATGATGATATATTCTCTCCTTCCTAAATCACATGATTTATTCACTCAAAAAGACTTCTGGTAACAAGTAATAATCCCATGATGGAGTTTTACATGAGTTTTTTTTGAAGCAAGTTTTACATGAGTTTTTTTTTGAAGCAAGTTTTACATGAGTTAATTCATACTTAATTAGCTATAATTACATATAACTAACTAATGAGTTACAAAGAGTCAAAAACTCTATGGTAAAGACAACAAGTAACATTAAATTTAAACTATATTGGACCGAATTTACTGAATATACTTTGATGGGTAAACAATATCAGGATTCAAGGATTATTTAATCCCTCACGAAAGAGGATGTAGTAAAAAAAGTAAATATTTGTATTTTATGAAATTAAACAATCAAACAATTTATATTTTTTGTCCAGAGCAAATAGAAAATATCACAAAAACAACTTACATTTTACAGAACACTTTTTGATGAGCCATATTCTCATCGGAAAGAAATAATGTCAGGCAAAAAATAAATGAAAGTCAAACACTATGGGATTTATTATTATACTATTATCACTATTTTTATGATTGGCATAATATAAAGAAATACATGCACCCTGTTCTTAAAATGAAAAAAGAAATATATCGTTCACCTTCTTTCCAGAGTTCTAGTCTGTCATCTGAGACTGTTGGTACTAAATGATCACTTGAAGTTAAGACATCTGCCTCAGGAAAACGAGCAAAATATGGAAGTGGATTCTGTTAAAATGATGGGAATTTTGCACATTATGAGTTTCAAATTATTTATTCGATAAAGCAATGAGCTGTTAGGCTGTTTAGAGTAGAAATTTATAGAAAGTTGAAAGACTAAATTGGGAAGCAAAATTAAATCGAACTAAAATAAAATGAAATAGACGATTGTATACCTTCAACCAGACCATGTCAGTGTCACACATTAACAGCTCGTATCCAAAAGGTAAAATAGAATTTATTAAGAAAACCTTTTCTCTACCCATTTTATGAAATTCACGTGATCCCCAACCAACATCGTGTGTTTTCATGTGGCTTCCCATATCAAAAACGGGAATACCTTTCCAATAGAGTTCTTCCATGAGTTTGTCGTCCATGGCACCTGTAAGAGAAGAGAGAATAAGTTCATTAGGAAGATAAACGGTTCAGATGTGTGATGTGAATAATCGAGAGGAGCAGGGAATACACTAATACCAACTAGAAGATTAGTGACATTAAGATCAGTGAGGTGCTTGACCCAAGTCAAAATAAAGTCCATAAACGCATAGTTCCCAAATGTCACTATGATAACGTTATCCTTGACTCTTTGTTCCACCAAATTCTTGGTTAATCGGAAAGTTTCCGACGGTGGCATTTTGGACCCAAATGCTGGCGCATCCCATATCTGTTTTTCCAAACGATTCGTAGGGTTTGACAACGGAGTAGGAGAATTAGGACGGTCCATTGCAGGTAGTTTTGATCTCGATCTGGGAAATTTAGAGACTTCATCTGCAGATAGTCCAGAAGAAGAAGGAAACAGGTCGTCAACGATCTAAAATAAAATCAGCACAGTTAAAGAAGAATACGGCATCAAAATTAGAAGCAGAGTGTCAGAATGCACTGACCGAAACTAGGCGGCGTGACAGCGCGGAAGGATGAGAGAACGAAGAGAGCGGAGAAAATAATCCCTGCAAAAACAACGGTGTAGACCGCCATGAACAACGGCTTCCGGCCACTGATTTCCGAGAAAGAAAAAGTCATCTGTAGAAGATGGAAGAAGAATAGGAAATGAAAGCAGTAACGTATTTGGTCATTTATTAGTAGTTCAATTTAATATTTACTTTGTCTTTGTGAAGTAAATAAGTAATAGTAAATTATTCAACTGGATTTAACATTTTACATTTTTAACCTTTTCAAGTTTAATCCATTTATTCATTAATGAGTTTCTCAAATAAAGTCCACCACTCCACACTAGCTTAGTAGAAATATTGGATTTAATTTCCTCCCTCTATTTCCTACTTCCAGACTAAGTTTACTTTACCCTTTATTTAGTTCAAACTTTAGAGCTGGTTGCTTTAAGCTCACAGATCAGAAAGAAAAAAAGAATATGAAGGAGAAACAAGATTTTGTTGAATATTCAATTCATTCTTTTTTCATTCATATTAACTAAATATATAGAAAATGTGATGATTATGACATAATAATTTTAATTATTTAACTAAACGTACAATTTGATATACAGATTCTTTTTTTTTATTATTAACAATTGATTAATGGATCTTACTTGCTCAGTTTATCTTCACATTGATTAGGTAAATAGTTGGGGCTTCACCTAACACTCTAACATGGTAAAGTGACATATAACTACTCTCACACACATGACACAACTTTCATTTAAATTTCATACAAAATTCAATTCTTTAATGACACAAATTAAAGAGTTTTTTCAATTTATTGCCAATTTAAGAGTTAAGTTCAACTTCTCACATTCATTTGATCGATCAAACTTCAAAATTCAAATTAAATCTCTGTTTTTTTAAAGCAAACTACATACATCTTCGATCTCTATCTAGCTATCTTCAGCCAATCAAATCGAAGAAATTATGATCATTGCAAACGAGAACAAGTAGATCTCCATCTCTGAGCACTTTTATATCATCAATCTCACAACCATCTTGGGTCAACACTTTGGTTGGAGAAATTCCAAATTTCTCCGCACCAATGTCAAGCAACTCTTCAATAGATCCTGGTGCGAGGATGAGTAGTTTCTTTCCACTATTTCCTGTTCCGTGGCAACAACTTATGACCACCCTAGTACCATCATTAACGATGTTTTTGTAACTATCCAATTTATCCTTATAATTACTACCGGCACTGCTGCCATTGCTACTATAATCCGTTCTTGCAATCGACATCATTCCGAACAGCGAGTTGTGGAAGTTCTTACCACCGCCAGCTGTCTTGCTTCTTTTCTCATGGTATCCCTCAAAAGACAAGCTCTTGGTTAATACTAATGATTTATCAAATTCCTGAGATGCACGAGGCATAAAAGGGTCGCTTCTGAATCTACCCATATGAACTGATCGGAATGCTTTGGAAGAAGGGGGTCTCCTAATCCGACTCCGACTTCTATCAGAGAATAAGGCTATTATCTCCTCTTGCACCTGTTGGTCGGCAAGTTGCTTAGGAGTCCAACCATCCCTATCTGGGTCGTCTGGATTTGCCCCACTATCAAGCAATAACGACACCATCGCCACATTCCCATCGCAAACAGCAAGACCCAATGCAAATTTCCCGTCGCTCCTCCTGGGCAATGTTACATCACCATTGCAGGCAACTATATCTTTAAGAAGTTGTATATTGTTCTGTTCAACGGCAGTGCATGCGTAAACACCGCCGTCTCCCGAAGACAAAGATGCTCCTTTATCGACCAACAATTCCATAACTTGCTTATGCCCTCCCACAATTGCTTCCCAAAGTGGAACATTTCCTTTAGAATCTGCAACAATCATGCATGAAACTTCTAGGATTATATACAGAACAAGCTGGCTAGGGTTTAATTAACAGAAAATACCAACTAGCTACCTACCTTTAGCATTAACGTCCACCTCGTAACCTAAAAGAAGCCGCAGACATTTGATATTTCCACTCGATGCCACTATATGCTGCCATGGTTAACGCCGTCAAAATTTATATGAGCAACAAACAAACAAAAATCATATATATACCAGTGCGGAGCGACCGTTTTTATCGGTTTCGTTTGGATTGGATCCACGTCTAAGGAGCTGACGCATTAAGGAATGATCACCTCTGCTTGCGGCGAAACAAAGCGTCAGAGGTAAGCTCATTCGGCCTTGAGCAAGCTTCTCTTCGGTTTCTCTAAAGATGGTTTCCATTATTGGCCCCTTACTACGATTATCTTTCAAATGCTAGAACAAAATGTTCATAAATTAATATCGGGTTAAGATTAGGGTTAGAGAAATTATTGACGAATCACCTGTAGGAAATTATTGACGACGATGCTTCCATCTTCGATATTTGCTTGGATTATGTTGAGAAATGAAGTACGATTCAACCGTAATAACTGACATAGGCGTGATGTTCGAATGGTGAATAACTGGGGTCTGTAACAAAGCACTCCGATCTCACCGATAAGGTCGCCGACCTTGGCCAGCCCAACATTACCCTTTTCAACTCCATCCTCATACTCCACTATATCCTGTATATATGCACAGATCGATTGATTACATAGAATGATTAAAAAAAACGTCATCTGGATTGATCTGGATTCGTTACCGCTTTACCAGTGACCATGATGTAGAAATCTGTAGATGCTTCGTTGTGCAAGATAACGTCTTCTTTTGGGGGGAAAAATTCAGCTTTCATGTCGGAAACCAATTGGAAGATCAAATCATTGGAAACTCCTTGAAACAGGTAGGCCCTTTTAACTAGATCGTAGAAAAGGAAATTCGAAATGCTGGAGCGTATTGCTTTGGGAAGAGCATCTACGGTTGATTGCTGCTGAAGCCCTTCCGAATCCGTTCTGAATTTGAGACACAGATTTGCGAGCATCTGTTCTTGCAGACGATCCGGAAGATGGTTCCTCTGCGCAAAACTTGACGCTGCATGTATTGTATCTCTCTGTTTATATATATGTATAAGGAGAATTTCAAATACCATAATTCTGTTTATATCTGGTCATAAAATATTGGAAAGTAATCAGTAAGTGCGGTTGCTTACGAAATTTC
This sequence comes from Zostera marina, assembly GCA_001185155.1. Lineage (NCBI taxonomy): Eukaryota > Viridiplantae > Streptophyta > Magnoliopsida > Alismatales > Zosteraceae > Zostera > Zostera marina. The sequence continues at coordinate 528,973 of LFYR01001927.1, forward strand.
GAGTTTTGGAAGTTCCGTGAACGATGAGATTTGTCATGTTTCCGATCAAGTAAGAGGTGAGACCGAGATTGAGCAACATGAAGAAGATGTCGAAGATGATCTCTCTGTTGTTTTGGGAATGGAAGTCTCCATATCCGACGGTGGTGAGAGTGGTGGTCGACCAGTAGATTGCAGTAACATATCGACTCCATAGAGACGTTTCTAAGAAATTGGGTTCGACGACTCCGATCCATGTCCGGCTGGGTACAGGGTACCTTTCTGCCAGAAGATAGAAGAAGCATCCGGCGGAATGAACCACCAACAGAGTGACGCAGACGAACTTGACGCAACGGACCCAGAAATAATTGTAGTTTCGATTTTTCTCCAATCTGGAAAACAGAGCACCGACCCTACGCAAACGCCACAGTCGGAGCATGTTGAGGAAGCCATAGTCGTCTTGTTTTCTCGGAAGTATGAGCCGGTAGAATTCGGAGGGGATCGTGGAGACGATGTCGAAAATAAGCCACGTTCTTATATATTTCCAAGCGATCTTCTTACGATCGTCGACGAAGAGGTAAGTTGTTTTGTCGAGATAAGCCACGAAGAAAGTCAACGCGATATCTACGGCGAAGAAACTATTGACTACATTATCGGCTATGGCCAAACCTCCTACCACCTCCTTCAAGAATCCGAATTCAAACAAAGAAACCCAACCGGAATAAAATACCAAAACGGTGAGAAATCCAACCCAAGCTCTGCAATAATTGGGAACACGATCATCAAAAATTCTTACATCGATTGAACAAATAGCTAGCTAGTACCTACTTACCAGTAATAATTACCTGTAACGCTGGTTGTCTGGGGAAATGATCAAACTTCGGAGCTTCGTTCTGTGTATGCTACTGGCACCGAGAGAGGGTAGAATGATGTTGTTCAAGCTGTAACGACTCTCATCGACTGCAACATAATTATCCATTCAATTCTTCCTTCAAATCTTCACTCAATTTCTTTAGTCTTTATCGACATGTCATATGCCATTTTTTATCTGTACAGAAAGAATCAAATCCTGTACTACAACAGTTTAGTCTTGGATTCTAGTGTCAATCGTCTTCATACAATAAATTCTAGTGTCGTTTGAAGTAGATATGGTTTGAAATTATACTTCCAGCAATAATTGATGCAGTGAAAGTCTGTGATCGTATCTTATAATCTACAAACTCTTTTTCGACAATGTTTATCGACGTAAATATTTACTAATTTTAAACTCACTCAGTCCTAAACAAATATATATTCCATAAACGACTTTTCAAAAAGGAAAACGAGCGCGTAAAAAATAGAATCTTGAAAATGGCAAATCAAATCGGAAATCTTACTTGTATTGTTCGATCTTGACTTGCCAACGTCCGAAATAGACTGACTGTTATGGGCCTGTGGCCTTGTACAACTCTTGCATAAACTTATATTTTTCACACCAGAGTAAATGGGTAATCAGGTAATCGGATTCCAGTCCATGATTTCATGTTTATAACCCATGAGTTGAGGGGGGAATATTCCGGTAGAGAATTAATTTCATGGGCCAAGAAATATATGTATGTATCAAATTCAAAACAAAAGCATACAATTAACATTGTTATTTCTTCTTCTTATTCTTCCCGATCGATGTCGTCACCATGTCTCTACTCTTTCATGCTGCCGCTTTTCTTCTTTTTCTTCAGAAACATGCCAAATTTGCTTAGAAGACGCGACCTTCTTTTACTTTCTGGGTATTCGTTTTCCTCAACGGATATGTGGGAGGAGCTTCGTCCATCGGTGTCCACTGCTTCTTCCTCCTCTACCTCCTCTTCTCCATCTACTTCCTTTTCGTCTTTCATTCTCTCCACCCTTTCCTTTTTAACGTCTGTTTCGACCACCACTGCGGAAAACTCGAGATTCTTCTTCTTCTCCGTTCTGTTATTCTCAAGTTGCTTCGATAGCTCTTCGATCTTCTTCTGCGTGGCTTCTTCTCTTGTTCTAAGGCTCTTATTCTCGTCGGACACGTTCCTCAGAGCATCTTCTTTCTCCGATAGTTTCGCCTTCGCCTCCAACCTCTCCGTTCTTGCTTCTTCGGCGGCTTCATTAGAGGACGAAGCCTCAGATATGGCTACGTTAAGCTTTTCCGATAAATCTGCGCCATCTTCTTTGGCACGGGCTGCTTCTAATTCCACTCCTTTAAGCTTTCCGACCATCTTGTCCATTTCCGATTTCAGTGATATCACCTGTTCATGGGATTGTTTCAGATAGCTCACGTATTCCACCTCTTTGCCGCTCCTCTCGGATTTCGACTCGATGGAGAAGCTAGCTGATGCTTCGATTGATGCCTGAAGATGGATGATTTCGTTTTGGGCTTCTTTCAAAGTTGCCTTGTATTTTTCCTCTGTCGTTTTCAAAGCATGTTCTAGTTCGATTATCTTCTTCTTTGCATCGGAGAATTCCGTTTGTTTCTTCAGCAACATTTCTTGCGAGTCTCTGGCTTCTACGGTCACTTGGTCCAGGGCTGTGGTTAAATCGTCCATGGATTTCTTGGTGTGATCTCGCTTCTCGTTAGAAACCCGTAATTCACCAACGAGTTTCGATTTCTGGTCTACCATTGTTTGAAGCTCCGAAGTGGCTCTCCTTTCGTTTTCCACTGCCATGGATTTCTTCTCTTCCAAATTCCGTATCTCAGATTTCAAAGCTTCGATTGTCTTCCCCATCTCCATCATTTCGGAACTTGCCTGTCTGTTACCGTTCTCCGAATTCGCCAGAACTGCTCCGTGTCTTGAGAGTTCAATCTCTAATAATTTTACTTTAGATTTCAGTCCGACCAATTCTGATTCCGCAACTTCCAACGATGACCGGGACTCTCTTAACCTGTTCGATGCGGTTAACAGAGATTCAGCTGCTATTCTCTCCGACTGTAAAGCTTCCTCCAATCTTCTTTCCAGATCTTTACTCTTCTCCTTCCACTTTTGCGCAGCGTTTTCCATTTCTGTTTTTTTATTCTTCGTTTGGGAGATATCCATTTTCAGAGTCTCGATCAAATCCTCCATCTCAATCATCTTCATCTCGGATTCCTTAGCATTCACAAGCTCGCTTCTAAGAATCTCCATCTCCTCGTTCAACTTCTGAACTCTCTCTTCCGCCTCGCGTTCTTTCCTCTCCAATTCCGATCTCATCAGAGCTTTAAGACGGGTGACTTCGCCGGATAGCATGCTAACCTTTTCCGCATTGACTTCTGCGATAGTCAGTGCCTCGTCCGCATGAACATTAGCGGCTTTCCTCGCCTCAACCGCCATTGTAACCTCATGCTTCAACCTCTCCACTTCCTTGGTCGCCGACGCAAGAGCCGCCAAATCGGCGGAATGCTGGGCACGAACACCGTCAAGCTGTTTCTTCCAGATGATTTCCTGCTGCAGAGAGGTTTCTATCCCCGTCTGCTCTAACTCTACGGACCTGAATTTCTCCGTTTCGATGCGGTCTTCCGCAACTTTTCGCGCCGCGATTGCAAGGGCGAGCTTCTCGACCGTCTCCTGGGCTTGATCTTTGGCTTCTTTCAATTCTTTGAGCAATTCGTTTTTTTCCTTCTCGGCAAAGCTCAGGTAATTTTTAGCCTTGCTAAGATTCTCATGTGCTAAGCTCACCTCTGTGTGCAGAAAATCCGTCTCTTTCCCCGGCGTTCCTTTTCCAGGCGTCTCTTTACCTGGCGTTCCTTTTCCCGGCGTCCCTTTCCCCGAACCGGCAGCTCTCTGTAAACAACTGTTGACTGGATTAAAATTAATAAAAACAAAATCCATGGACTGGAAATTAAAAGAAGAATATGATAATTGATAGAGGGTGGTATGAATGATAATGTCCGAACCGAGTTAGACGGTATGGAACGATCGACAGAGGAACGGATATTAACGGAATGACGAGAGGAGTTATTCGTCGGAGTTAAACTACCGCTCTTTATCTGATCGGATGACCCCGTATTCCTACTACCACTGCTTGATCTGGAGGACATTCTAGGCGTGACCGGTGTGCCTATCTTTTTCTTCTTCGGGGTTTCGAAGAGCCCGGTTCTGTTGATCGACAATTCCGGTAAACACAACAAGAGAAAAAAACGATTAACTAATTAATTATCGGAGATCTAAAGCTGGAATTTTGGTGATCATTCGTGTAAAACAGAAAACAGATTGATGCAAGAAGAAGAAAAAATAGAAGATAAGATCTGGGACCTGGTTTGGCTGGTTGACATCGTAAAAGCTTCCGTATGGGGAGAGATCTGGCTGAATCGAAAATGAGATTTTTTATTTTGTTCTGTTCTTGATACTACTATTTCTTCTATGTATCAACAATCTTCTTCCTATCAATCTGTCTGTCTGTCTATCTAATTATCTTTAGCTATCTTGTTCGTTTCTCCCTCACCTGACCTCGCCTCACCTCCAGAAGAAGAAGCCAGATAGAGAGAGAAGAAGACGAACATGGGATTCGCAGCTTTTAATATCTATTTTAATATTTATTATAACTAATTTAATATTTTTTATGGTTAATTACATCTCTACCCCTCCAACTATCAACTATCGTAATATATAAGTTATTAATCATTAACTTCTACAACTACTTTTATTTCCAGGTATATTTTTTTTATTTAAATATATCTTCAGTTGACTTAACTTTACTAATTTAATGAATTGCTTTAAGCTTAATAACCTCATAGATAGTAATTTGTATCAGCATATATGCAAGGAACATGGGGGATGAATGCACCAACTTATAATTTATTAAAATGATAATAATAAATGAATAAGACACTTACACATCTACGACAAAAAATAATATATTACAAAAGACGAAAAATCGATTTAATGAACAAAATTCATTTGACGTATTGAAGTACGACACACGTGAAACTTACTTTTAAATGAATAATTACGATTTATTACATAACTCAGTTGATAACTGTCAAATAAACTGAAGAAGATTCAATGTTCGAGTCTTAATATAACATTTTAATTTCTATTTAGTTATGTACCACAAAGCTTATCGATAAAAAAATTCATTTTCATAGGTTTGGTATAAGCACTCAAGTCAAGTATGATATATTATGTTAAAGCCATAAAGGTCACATTTTTTCATTTTCATATTTAAAAAAAAATTATCTGGTAATATATAAATTTCAAAACAAAAAAAAGATGTGATCACGATTCACCCCACACCCTTTGCATTGATTCAACCAAATGATCGTACGATCGTTTAGGCCTTTAAAAATCTTTGAGGACTGACTCGATATTTTCTAAAACGAACTATGTCTCATTGTTCTCGCGTAGTGGGTTTTGAACAATAGGGGATGAAAAAACCTTGGTGTGCTTTTAACATCTTTTCCTGAGAAAAATCCTGTTATCACATTTCGATCCAATACATACAAGTGATTACTCATATCGTTTCTACTTTTAAAGAAAGTTATTCTCCTAAGAGATAGATCCTTGATGACTTTTTGGAGTCAGAGCAAAAAAAAATATTTAAAGAAATAAAGAGCAAAGGATCATCCATAATTAATGGAGAAGGAAAATAAATTATTTAACATGCAGCACTCGAGAAGAATTATTTGAAGCTTAATTAATAATTAGTGTATTTTATTGGATTTAATAGCATCTATATAAATATTAAAGAATTTTATAAATAATTATTTTTAAGTCAAAATCGAGGCAAAAATTGGTGAACCTGGATTGGGTATTCTCGTGATTAACCCTAATAAAAGAGTAAATTAAATTACGGTTTCCTTTATTGGCATGTGCGTTCCACGTGTGTATGTGGAGAGACGATGAGCTCATGGCGAATTTGATTACAATCACCATCGCCCAAAGGGCTGCTGTTGCTCCTCACTACTGCCGCCACAGCTCCGGCGGCCTCATCATGCCATCATTGTTCTTTATTTCCTCCGCATCTATTATCTTATTACCCTTTGCATCACCATCGCCGCCGTTATCAACCGTCCTCAAAATCGCAGGTATCTCTTTTCTTTTCGGAACCGTCAGAATCAGATCCTTCACCGCTACTACTCGTTGTTTGGCCACATCCTCATCCTTCAGAAAACCGCCACCACACGTAGGGACAAAGAGGATACATTTCGTTGACCGAGTGGTTGGTGGTTACACTGTAGAGTTGTTCAAGAAACTGGCTGTCTTTACCCCTCCCCCACCGATTTCGACATTCAACAAACTCCTCACCAAAATCTCTCGATCGAAACTATACCATTCCGTGGTATCTCTGTACAGAAACACGATGCTGGTCGCTGGTATCACGCCGGATCCGTACACCTACGGGATCTTGATCAAATGCTTTTGTGGTTTGGACAAAGTCGACATGGGGTTTGCGGTGTTTGGTATCATGATTAAGAAGAGAATGGAATCTGACACCGTGGTTTGCACTTCTCTGATCGTCGGGTTGTGTAGACAATTGAGGATTTCTGATGCCTTGAATCTGTTCGAGAGAATGCCTGAGATGGGCTGTATCCCAAATTCTTTCACGTACACAGCAATAATCAGAGGATTTTGTTGTGTGGGTCACATTGAAACGGCGATAATGTGGTTAAGGAAAATGGGCAAAGAGCCCATCTCAACTTACTGTTTCCCGGATGCAGTCACATACACGATCGTCATTGACGCCCTTTGCAAGGATAGGAGAATGGACGACGTGTTCAAATTGGTTAATGAAATGGATGAACTAGACATTAAGATTGATTGGTGTGTCTACAGTTGCATCATCCGTGGGTTTGTGATTAATGGTGATTGGGAGAAGGCGGTGTCGATTTTTGAGAAGATGGTCGCTAGCCATCGTGATGGTCCAGTGCCGAAAAATTCAATTACACTCAACACATTGATGACAGCTCTCAGCGAACAGGGTAAGATCAAAGAGGCACATAGAATGTTTAATTTGTTTGTCAAGTATGGCCAGAACCCTGATATTGTCGCATACAGTATATTGCTTAAATCCTACATTCTCTCCGGTCAATTGGATTCTTCTGTTAAAATTTGGAGTTTGATGATAATCAAAGGTATTTCTCCCGATGTTTACTGTTACAATATTTTGATCAATGGGTATTGCAAGAACCAACAGCTCGACAAAGCTTTGAATCTTTTGAAAGTGATGGTGATGTATTCTGATTGTCCGAACCCCGACATTGTCACATACAATTCCATTCTCTACAATATCTGTATGACTAGTGGAGTTGAGGCAGTTGAGTTGTATCTGCAGGAGATGGATAACCAAGGAATATCTCCAGACGTAGTCACTTATAATTCTCTTATGCTTGCGTTCTTCAGGTTAGAGAAATGGGGTGAAGCAAATCGATTTTTTAGTATGATGAAAGACCATGGAGTATGTCCCAATATCGTAACGTATACCATATTGATCGACACATATTGCAAGCAGGAACGGATGAATGATGCATACAAGCTGTTCGACACAATGGTTGAATCTGGGATAGAGCCTAATTTAGTCTTATACAATTCGTTGATGAACGGTCACTGTGACCTTGGAGAGGTAGAGAAAGTATTTGATATTTTCAAGAGAATACTATTAGATGGTCACCAACCCAATGCCATCTCCTATTCAATATTAGTCAAAGCATACTGCAGAACATGGGACATCGATAGAGCTTTCAATGTCTGCAACCAAATGAAACCACTTGAGGAAGAACCAAATCTTTTTATTTACAACACTTTACTAGTTGGACTTCTCCAAATTCACAAAGCTCTCGATGCCCAGAAACTGCTTGATTATATGCACATCCGTGGAATCGTTCCGAATATTGTAACATACACGATCATGTTGAAAGGGCTTTGTCGGATACAGCCATTCCCACTTGCAGGAGAAGCCATGAAACTATATGACAGCATCGACATTCAAGATTTTCGCAAAGAAGGTATAGAGATTTTTAACGTTCTGATCCATGGGATGTTCAGAGCGAGAAAAACCAAAACAGCCAGATTGTTATTCCAATCCATCGAAACAGAAGGATTGGTCCCTAATATCGCCACTTGTGATATAATGATCTATGGTCTTGTCAAATTCGGATTGTTTGAGGAGGTTGAGAAAATACTTGTTCATATGAAAACACATTGCTGCCATCCAGACGTAAGGTTTTTGACGACAATTAATCGTGCTTTCTCAAGGTGATATTTTTTTAACCCATGGGAAGCTTTGGAGAATATTGGATTGTTCAATTCGATCATGCAAAGGTGATATATTTTGGTGAATCTTCGATTTCATTGTGATATCGACAGAGAATATGTTCCTTTCCGGTATGAAATGGATACAGGCATACAGCCCGTTCCCATAGAGGAAGAATTGAATCGATCTGATTCCTAAGGCCTAGCTCTACCAACTACACGAATATAGTAAACAGGATTGGACAGTCTACGTGCCTTTTTTTCTTGATTCCATCTGAAATTTGGATGTCGAATCTAGAGTAGTCTGGCAGATGATTTTTTTACAGGAGAATATCCCCTTGTAAAATTGGAATATACAACATAGTCTACATCCATGGTGCTGCATTCAATCTGGCTATGCTCTTCCTCAGGTCCGTTTTGTTTGTTGTGCTAAGAAAGATTTGAGCCATTATAAACATATTTGTAAAAAAATATCTTCTTTTTTATAGGTTGAATATTTGCTTGATCGACAGTGGATCGATGAATGAACACTCATCAGAGGCCAACGTTCTCTCCAGATCCATATTATTTGGTTTCAGGTTTAAGTAATTATGTAATTAATGTTCTTTTACATTATTTTTGGTTACAGGTTCAATCCATACCAAGAAAGAATAATTAGTCTTTTCCAATGTCATTCATTGCGTGAAATGTTAGTTTGAATTGTAATAGATGAATGGTTGTTTTCTTCAATTCAAATGTATTGTTTACAATGATGATTTTTCCATACAAAAATATCCTTTCTTTAATCTAGAAATCAAAATGTGAAACCAAACCTAACATCTTTATACATGTTGACATGTATATATAAATGACTGGGTTCCTTTTGAAAAATTTGGTGGAACTCACCCATATAAATGTAACAACTTCGATTCAAACTAATTGCGTGAATTTCGTGTTTCAAGTCTTCAGATAATCTTTATTTTTTCCCTGGCATAACAATACAGCATCATAATCAATACCCAGGAAATAGCAGAAGAAAATAAAAAAAAGGCACAATCTTATATATCGTCAATTAATCAGCCTGGATAAATTGATAATTCAGATGGCTGTTTTTCAGTATAAACCATGAAAGGTGTTTCATGGTTGCACAATTGGTCTACACTAATTTACAATTTTACACTGAAAAAACTGTATCTATCATGAATTCATGATCCTTTCCATAAAAATACAAATTTAATCACGAATTCTATGATTTATATAAATGAAAAACAAACAAATGCATTACCAGTAAATCATACCTATTTGATCTAGTTCATTGGTTATCAACAATCAACATCAAACTTTGCTTCCTGCATAGACTTTGTATTACCATATTGACTCATTCCAAGTCCATTAGGGGTGAGAATCATTCCCTTGAATCTAGTAAGATATTCCTGAATTTCATTCAAATCTCCACAAAATTAAAAATCAACCAATTGAAGCTACAAATATTACCAAAGAAAATCAAAACTACTTACTCGCAACGTGTATTTCTTAATCTCATAGACTCGCCGGACATCATAGTCACCTCGCCTATCTGGGTCACTTAGCACTAATAGAAAGAAAGAACAGTAGTGGTTATCACCACCTTAGTTTTTAATTTTTAGAAATCAAGAGAAGTGGATAAATACCTCTGTAAGCTTCGTTTATGTCTTGGAACTTTGAAGTTACAGTATCGCTACCTAAGTGTTTATCCGGATGCCACTTCTGAATCACAAAAAGGAAACAATCGAAGGCAAGAAATGTAAATTTACAATGAATTAGGAAATCAATTGAGAAATTCAATGAATTGTTATAATTTTTTTTTTACCAAAGCCAGCTTACGAAAGCTTAATCGGATATCTTCATCTGTTGCATCGTAATCGATCTCTAGAACTTTGTAATAATCCTGATGACGATGAATGAGAAGCGTTAAAAATTGATTCAATACAGTACATGATGCGAATATAGAGTTTGATAAAATGCAGAATAATTTGGGAATATTTCAGTTGTCGACAAGTTGTTATAAAAATTGAATGGTGAAAAACCCTAGAAACAATCCCAAATTCGTCCACAGATAAATAAAAAAATAAATAACCCTAAATTTCAATTACCAGAAAGCCATGAAATCCGAAACAAGGTAGAAGAAGTGGAGAGACCCTCCCCCCAAAAAAATAGAATAAGAGAAAAAGGGGGAAGAAATCAGCAGCAAAGAAAGAATTCGGTAGGCTGGTAGGTTACCTTATGTGGCTGATTATCAACGTCTGTGTTCCAATCGTCGTCCATACGATGGAATTGGCAAAACCCTCATCGATGATCAAACACTACACGTTCGACCTAGAATAAGAACACGGAGGAGAGGAAATTGTATGACGATGGTGAAGTTGTTTTGCTACAGTCAACCCAAACATGTGATGATTTGAGTGAATGAAATCTAATGAGAAAAAATAGACCTTTTATTTCTGATGAAATTGATTGATTAATTGACAGAAGACTAAATCACACATACACAAAAAATAAAAATAAATTTAAAATTTAAAATCAAATAACCAATAGCAATAAGGCAAAATTACAGAAATACAAAAATTCGATTTTTTGGGGTCATCTTAGATATTTTTCCAAAAAAAATCATGGAATTTGAAGATCAAATAAAAAAAAAGAAAATGAGAACAAGTCATATTTGTCTGCTACAAAAGACTATAGATATATTTAAAGAAATTTTAAATTTACTTTAAAGATTGCAATTTGGTCAAAATAATTTAATGAATTTGCTTGCTAACCTTTTTTAAATGATGTTTAAGTGCACTAAATATGATAAAACAAAACAAAAAAGATAAGACAAAAAAATTGCACTCTTAATAAGATAAAATATTTGAACATGATTGCTACATTAACGTATTCATGCAAAACACTTTTAATTCATGGAATTAATCATCATTTTATATTAAGATAAGTTTGAAGACACTTTGATTACAATGGTTACCGTTGAGAGAGAGAGAGATGTATAGAAATAATAGAATTTATCAAAATCACGGATGTCTGTAGAGGCTGTATACTTACCGGGAGGTAAGAATAATAAAAAAGAAATTAATTAACGTAATTTAGAGAGGAGAACGGAGGTGAGCTGTTCTTTCGTCAACTGTTTTCTCTCCGACATGCGTATAATAACTTTCTGAATCATAGTGTCTTTCACGACTGACATAGTCGCATGTATCACGTCAATATCCATCTGCATCAATGCCACCATCAATCTCGCTGCCGGATGGTTCTTCTTCTCACATCGCGCACGGATCGATCCCTCTCCGTTTATCACTTCGACGTCGATATCCACTCCTCCTCCTCCTACCATAGCTGTTCTAGCGCCGCTAATAATACTGCTGTTTTCTAGTTGACATTTCAACCTATGGTTGTCGGATTCCAAGACGTGGGTCTTGGATGTTAGATGGTTGATGTGCGTTATGGCGTCCCCGATGAGAGCTGCCTTGCCGATCTTCGATGCATTTGGGACGACGGAACGGAGTGCGTCGAATTTCAGATTCAGTTTCTCCCGACGTTGTCTTTCTGCTTCCACGTGGTTCAACGGTTCTTTTCTTCCGTTGGCCGGTTTTCTTCCTCTTTTCTTCTTCGGTCGCGGCACCTGTACCTCCTCCTCATTATCGTTATCCAACGCCACCACACTGTTTTCCGAGTGTTGCTTCAGCTCCGCCTCGAATGATAAGTACATCTCGTCTTGCGTGTTGTCATAGAGTCCGAAGTTTGTCATTGGGTCCATCATCGCCGGTGCTGGATTTACGCCGTAACTCGATAAATTAACCTCTTTGTTGTAAGAATCAGGATCATTATGCTCCGTCTTGGTTTCAGTGACGGACGAGATTTGAACCGAGGTGGTGGTGGCTGCTGTTGATGTACCGATATCGAAAGGAAACAGAAACCTGACCTTATTTTCTATATCGACGTTCTGATGGATGATCTCCGTTGACCCAAGCTCGACAACTCCTCCCATGACAGGGAAACAAACCATCGTCTGAATCCCAAATCCTCCTGCCTGCACCACTCTCTCACGCGTCGAACCCGAAATCCCAACACAAGCAAGCCACATCGGTGACCCAGAAAAGTAGGCCTTTCCCAGAACCCCATCGTCTCTTCCAAAGGAATGCGTCATCGAAACGAGAAAGAACCACTCCGTATCCGTCACTTCATCGTTGACATCTATAGCATCTTCAGAACTTCCATCGACAATGAAAGAGTTCAATTCCCGGAGAACTCTCTTCCTGTGCTCCTGCTCACCAGGATTAGCCATGGACTTTGGTCTCCTCCACTTCTCCATCTCAGAACCTTTATAGTACCCATCACTCCAGCCGAGATTAGAATCGTCACCGGTTATGGGATCGAAGGACGTCTGCCAGAATATGGCGTAGGTCCATGGTGACCCATCGATGAGAGACTGAAGCCTTTGGTGAAGAGTTTCTTGATTGAAGTGGGCGATTTTGTTGCTCGACGGAAAGAAAGTGGGATCGAACGGTGAAGCAGATGGCAGCAGTAGATTCGATGTGTCGGGAGTTAATGGTTGCGGCGGTGGCATCCAGTCTTGTAAGTTCCAAGTATTCATAGTTCCGTATGTCTTTAAAGAATTTGCACCGTCAGTCAAGGAAGAAAGAACGGCCGGCGAGGTTGGAAACGCAGCCACACAAGTAGGAAAATGGTAGGATTTGGATTTGGGAAATGCCCAAATAAATATTATTTATTTGGAAAAAAGAGACGGCCAAGATTCTTAGATTCCTAATACCTATTCCAATTTGGTGTCTAAAAAAATTACATGAATTTGTACTGAAATTCCAATATTACCTATAGTCCACATCGATTCCTAGGGTTAGTCTGGTCCATATCAAATGTTACTGAAATCCAGCAATATAAAGGATAACAACGAAAGACGACGAAATCCATACTCAACGATTCAAGGAACAAACGAACAAACGAATGGTATTTTTTGATGTGACGCAAAATCACTTCTTTTTTCTTTTCTTTTTTTTTTTTTTTTTTTTAAAAAGGCGATTTTGATTAAATAGAAAATTAAAAGACTACAAGTCAATTAACTAAACAACTAAAAGTAGATAAGATATATGGAATAGATGTGGCGTGTTAATCCTCGGCTTGAAGGTCAAAAACCAATAGCGAGGTTTCCTCCTATCTTCTAGTAGTTGTATCTGTCGCTCGTCGGAAGTGGAAAACTGTTGCTCGCGAAATGATCTCATTCGCGGTCACTGGGAGGCGTGGAGCTGAGGTCTCACTCGAGGTCCTTCGATCAAGTTAAAAAAAGAGGTTAGGGAGTAGATTTGAACTGGAAGCTAGGCGTGGAGTGCTGCTGATCTGAGGTGACCTCGCTCGCTCCCCATTTCTCGCTCTCGCATGCTCGCTCTCTTCCAATCCCTCTTTCTCGGTCGATCGCCGCCCTATCGCCGCCAGGGCTCGCTCGCGGTCAGTGGCCGGACTTCAACTCGCGCGTTGGCATGGCTCGCTCACTCGCTGGCACCGGACTTCTCGCCGACCGGGCTCGCTCGCGCTTGCTGACATGCCTTCGCTCGCGGTCAGGCAGCTTTCCCTTCGACTTGCGATCAGACGGATGATTCTACTTCGCGCGATTCACTCGCTGATTGCGTTAGCTCGCTCGTTCGCCGCGAACGAGCGACCTTCTCTTCGCTAGGGATTTGCCTGCAAGGGGGAAATCGCCAGGGATTTCGGGGGGGGGGCAAGGGGGAAGATCGGGGGCAAAATCACTTCAAATGTGAAAACTCACAATTATAGATTTATAACTATTCCATAACTCATTACTTTAACTATTATTTATATTTCATTACTCACAACTCACGTAATTAGTGACTGACTAGTAATTACTAATTAGTAAGATTTATAACTATTACCATTTACCAAGTCACCAAGATATATATATATATACGCTGTTTATTTTACAATTTTATTTAATCGAAACATCAAATCTGACACGTGTTATATTGTTTATATCAGAAATCGTACGTGGATATTTATTATCCATTAAAATAAGGAACAATCAATTCATCCAATGCAGAACCAGTACCGACAGCTCGGAATGTTAATGGTATTTATTGCAGATTTGCATGTATTTCTAACCTGCAGTAGAAAATGCTAATCCGAAGAGTTGCCTGGAACTGCTTCTACAGGAGATGTGTTTGTAGTGAGAATTCCTATTTACGCACTATGTGCGATCCAAATCGTAGTCATTCATTTAATGTGTTTGAATGTTAGCCGTTGGTGTGAAATTGCAGCCTTGATGTGCAGTTTATGACACACCGACAGTCATAGTACACCTAACATCGTGCCGGTAGGGTGTTGTGGCTCTGCTATGTAGTTATTGTTTGATGTTTTTTTAGAGCAAAGGGAACATCTTTTTTTATTATGATTTGCGTTTTAGCATTGGCGAAAAAAGGGAATGTTTTTTGTTCTGGTTTAACATTGATGTCAAGCGATTTTTCTTCCTTCTACTGTTATGTGGTTTTTAATAAGTTTTTTCAATGATAAATATTTCTTTTGCTGGTCATGTTGAATACTGTTCAGTGGGAATGAATCATAAAATTCATAGTTTATATTAACTGCCCAGTTGATTTTTCTTTATCATAGTTTTATCAATTTCAATCTCTAATCACGATAGATTAGTTTGTTTTCCTCTTCTGTCAAGATGTATGATTTGTTCTCTTTTTTGGAGGATAAAGTGAATTACAACAGTTCATGGATGTTTTTCTGCCAATATATACTGAATCGTATTTTTGAATTTTTCTTCTTCTCCTGAATCCATCACATTGTAGATTCTTTGAACAGAATGAAGATTATCAAGGGAATGGACATCACTGAACTAATGGCATCAGGTCGGGAGAAGCTTGCTTCTGTACCATTCCGGTTGCGGTGTTGCAGTTGCAGCAGCACCTAGTTCAGGTGGCGCAGTACGGGCCACCTGAATGTAAGTATTCTGATAAACATCATCCTAATGGGATATGGTATTCATTTTTGCCTTGTTTTTGCAGGATATGATGGGATTCAGCCTGTTCGATTAAATGTTGCTAAATGTGTCTTAAAAATTTCAAATGCCCTCCATCGCTCCCTCCATTTAGATTCTATTCTAGCAATTTTTTGCTTGTTTGTTGTTCAATGATTTATGTTTCTTTTATTAAATGTTGTTGCTACTCCTTTCTTGTAGTTTTATTTTCAAACCATTTTATTTAATGAATAATTTAATGAAAATCTCTTCCCAAAATTCTGAAATCTGAAGATTGAGATTTCTGAAATTTTAACAAAGCAGTTATCCGAATAAGCGTTGGCAGTACAAAAAACATACATAGTTAGTGTTTTAATTAATCACCATTGATGATTAAACGATCTTTCAGAAGCTTCACCTTTTGCTTCATTTAGTCGATCTCTCTTCCGGACAGTCTTCGGAGTTTCGTGGAGCATTTTCTCAATACCAGCTTTGTAGTTATTGTTTGATGTAGTTATTGATTGAGTCTGGTTTTTCTGTATACTATGCACTATGTGTATAAAACCAAGGAGACCCTATTCCGGCGATAAAGAACCGCAGGGAAGGATCGCTGGCCGGAGGGGAGGAATTGGGGAAAAAGAGAAGATTAACGAAAATAACGGATCTTTGAATTGGAAAAATATCAAAGATGTAATTGAATTCATTTTTATTTGAGTTTACAACTGTTATTTATAATATTTGTAAACTACGAATTACATTACAACCCTGAACCTATTTTTATTACAACCGGGTCCATTTTATGATTTAATTATAAAATCTTCTTTTGGGCCGGTCCATTTAGATTTAACTTCTTCTGGGCTGTAACCTGTGATTAAACTTAACAAACACACCAAATAACATCAAATAGTTATTAGTTAATATTGATAATTATAACTATAATTATAATTATATTTTTATGAATAATACTGATTAATAATGTGTATATCAAGTATGCACTATTTGGAATCATGGAATCATGTTAAATTAGCCATAAAATTTGGCATTTTCACCTCCGGTATTTTACTATGCACTATGTACTATCAAGTATGCATGAATAAATATACATAGTGCACTATGAACTATGTGAATTATGCAATACTTACTATGCACTATTCACTATGTATAATGGATAATGAACTATGGCGATATGGACTACGCACTATGCACTATTAACTTTGCACTATGTACTATGCAATATGAGGATATGGACTATGCACAATGCACTATGTACAAAAAAAGTATTGTTCACTACACCCATGCAATTTGTACGATGCGTGATCGAATGTTAGTGTCGAATATTAACAGTGCACTATGTACTGTTGACTGTGAAAGAGATTAAAAATGAATGTACAAAATAGTGCAAACTCAATTTATGAAAATACCTAAATGAGAAAGGAAACGGAGTGGGGGAAAAAAACGGACAGCATACCCGTGTAGATATTATAGGAGATCCGATGACCATTTTTTTTAGAGGATATAGAGAAGAATAGAAATGGAAGAAGACACTAGAGGTAAGGAATGAGAGGAAATAGGGTTTAAGAAGAGGATGAAGGAAGGGGAGGAAACGTGAGTGAGAGAGAAGGGAAAAAGTAAAAGTGAAAAGTAGGTGGAAAGTAGGTGGGAAAAGTAGATGTGAATGGTGACAAAACACATTGGACAAATGGATGTTCTTAGTGAATAATGACAAAATAAAGATTATGCATTGGGATCTTCCCCAAAAAATAGATATAATGAACTAAATTAATGACCGTCGGATGTAGATGAAGGACAAGGATTGAAAGTTCTCACCGGGTTCTCAAGAACCTGAAGCTTGCCCTATATATATATACACGCTGTTTATTTTACAATTTTATTTAATCGAAACATCAAATCTGACACGTGTTATATTGTTTATATCAGAAATCGTACGTGGATATTTATTATCCATTAAAATAAGGAACAATCAGTACCGACAGCACCTCGGAATGATAATGGTATTTATTGCAGATTTGCATGTATTTCTAACCTGCAGGAGAAAATGCTAATCCGAAGAGTTGCCTGGAACTGCATGGTTATGTACTTATGTCTGTAAACGGAAGTGGATTATTTTTGTTTATACAATGCTTTCCAAGAATTGGCTTCAACCCAATCGAATGCCAGTGGAGTAAGAAAAGAATCTGGAATTCCAAAGGATTTCACAATGGCAAGGGCATGGGGCCTTAACTTGCTAATCATCTTGGTGAATTCCTGTCTGATAGCAGCTGCATTATTTTGCGACAAATACCCATAGCGAAGGAAGGAAGCGTCTTCCTCAATGCTGACCATTGCATACATTGTTCGCAACAGAGACAAGACATCCTGCAAATGTACATATGATCCCGTTTAAAAACATTTTCTACTTCTTCAAGATAAGATTTCACTAAACCACCACTAGCTAATATATGTAGACAAATAAGAATGGTAAATATCATATTTTAACAACTCTTTAATTTATTTTATTAGCACAGAAGTTTTAGTTTTTGTAAGAAAAATAAGAAGAAACATCACTTACTTTGAGAGACCCGACAGGTTGTGCCCTTTCAGCCTCCAAAATATCATGCAATATCACCTTCTCAGAAAACGCTCTACCCAGTTCACTTGCAAGTTGATAGCTCTAGAGATCATTCATAAAAAAATAGGTAACTTGTGATAGTTGATGAAGGTGAAAATCTAAATGATTGCATTGCCTGAAATTTAAATTTTAAATATGGACCTGGATGATCGCACGTTCTTTGCTTTCACCATGAGCTTGGAGTTCAGAAACCTGGCTAGCAAATCGGGTAAGCAAATCTCGTTCTCGCAGGCAGAATAAATCCATCTAGAAGAACAAAGGTAGAGGCTACGCATGACTTTCTAATTAAGTATATAATAGATATATATGACACAAAAATTAAACGTAATAGGATTGATTACCTGGAACTCACTTGTCGTAATGATCGAGCTTGTTAGATTGACGGGAATAATAGGGAAATGGTTATTCATGTGTTCCAATCCCAGTCCTTTAAATGGTTTCTTCAACTTCTGAGTTTTAATATATTCACCAAGGAGTGCTTTGCTGACCTGAACAACAATAGATAAATTTTTACCAATTTAAGGTATGTGCCAAATCAAATTTTAGTTGAACTGAGATAATTTGAAATCACTAATCAATCTTCCAATTCCAGTACCTGTTGCATTAGTACGTTATTATCACCTTCAAATGTTGACTGAACATCATATTCACCTTTAAGTATCCCCACACGGTTTTCGGTCTTTAAACCTTGGCCACCACATGTTTCACGACATTCCTGATATATTTATTATTTCAATGGTTAGTCGTGAAAAGGATAAAATATAGACACTAGATGAAAAAATGATTTCTTTTTTAAAATTGGGTGAAACCTGGAGTATTCTCATGTTGTTCCATGTGATTGAAGCTTTCAAAGCACTGGAATAAACATGGATGGATTTAGTTGTTGCTGGTGTTCGATTTACATAAATCGCCTTGAGACGATTAATTGAAAAGCTCATGGCACAACTGTAACAAAGAAAACAACATTTCATTTGTTTTGGTGCTTTAATTAATACAAAGCGCTTAAATACCGTAAGAAAAATAGCTCGACAACTACTGAAAATCAACTAGTTGATGAAAGATAATGAAATGCATCATCTTATATTTTAATTTCAAGTATTTTTTTTTGAAGAATAAGATAAGTATATATACGTTTTTGCAAGAAGAGGCAAGAGTCTCTGTTGGTGACTAGGATAGTCAAGTAAAAGGGTCTCTTCATCACCCGGTGAGATAGAGAAGGCTCTTCTTGTGAGAGAATACCTAATAGCGATAGCCAATCCTAGCTGAAAAATAGCATTTCATAAGTTAGAACAGGTGATTTCATGATTAATTAAGAGAAGGTCAAGTCTTCCACCTTTGATACATAAACTGCGTTTGATGGAATGTTAACTCTTCCGGCTGTCAGTGGAGCAAGAAGAGTTGCAAATCTCTGTTGATGTGTAAAATGGTAACTGTGTTAGGATTGTAAAGATTAGAAGAATAAAGAAATTAGAAGAAAACCATGCAGAAAAGATTTATCCAAGAATGAATGAAAAACCCGCACTCTGAAAATTAGGATTATTTGCAAGTAATTCTACTCTGAAAGCGAGTGCACCTCATCTGGATTATCTATTGAGCTTATAAAGCGTCCATCTGGCATTACATCCGAAAGAGAATTAAGCAAATTCTCTCGTGGTATTCTCAGCTTGTCAAACCTAAGAAAAAGAAATCAGTATATGGCGTCTGTTGTGGATTTCAAAAAATATAGAAAATTCACGCTTTCAACATATTTACTACCAGATTCTTCCATTATCAACTCCATTCAAGCCTATTTTGTGACCACAATCTGCTATTCTGACATTAGGACAAACTTTCCCATTCTTATTTCTTATTTGAGCAATGAAAGCATGAACTCCTTGATTTTCTCCATTTATTAAGAGTTGTGAGAAAACAACTGTGTGTGTTGCATGCTAGGATAGGAAGTCGAGGAAGGGAAGTCAGGAACACAAAAACCAAAAGAACCATTTTTGTGTGAAAGTAAAGATGTGCTGTTCTGATCCTAAAAAAACACTTACATTGGCAGCTCCTCCAATCCAATATTTCTGAGCAGATTCACAAGGTGTGTTTATGATAAATTCTCTTGTTTGTGGGTCATATGTAGTGATTGTTTCGATGGCTCGAACCTTCAAATGAGAGCAAGAGGAAAAATATATAGGCGAAATCTGTTATGGGGAAATAGTAAAATAATGAATGGAATGACTACTTACATTGCTTCCATGCCCAAGCTCAGTCATGGAGAAGGAACCCTTGATTTCATATTTCTCAGTGTCATTCAACCATTTGTCATGGTGTCGTTTTGTGCCCAAGAACAAAACTGAATACCCCCTGTAACTCATCAGAAGCACGGGAGGATTATAAATTATTCAACAGAATAAGAAACAAAAATACCAGACAGTCGGGACTCGGGATTCGAATAATACCAGAGAAAGTAGTGAACACCGAACTTGACTCCGAGGGAATGATCGTAAAGACCAAGACAGTCAAAAATTGCAAGGTTCCTCATCTCCCCTTCCTTCCCTTTCCATGACAACCACCCATCGGACACACCTTTGCTCACAAGGTACAAGATCCTCTGCAAAGTGATCTCCCTCTGTTGCTCCATCGGTGCTTGGTAATCAGGAAACACATAATCACGACCGTCCAATTTCCGAAATCGGAACAGTTCGCTCTCCTCCATGAGGCGGAACACCCAGTCTCTGACTTCCAAATCGTGGCCATCGAGGAGGTTTCGCATCAAGGCCGTATCGAATTGGGCGGATTCGATTTGGTCTGGAGAGGTGATTTGGAGGCAGGAGGATGGGGAGACGGATTTGTCGGAGGTTGAATTGCTGCTATCTAGGT
Source organism: Zostera marina (assembly GCA_001185155.1). Lineage (NCBI taxonomy): Eukaryota > Viridiplantae > Streptophyta > Magnoliopsida > Alismatales > Zosteraceae > Zostera > Zostera marina. The sequence goes on from LFYR01001927.1 coordinate 549,611, forward strand.
GGCGAGCAATAACGGCGGTTCGTCGGAAGGCAGAGGATTCCATCGTAGCTGTCAATTGCCGATCGCTGTCAGTGATGTGATGATGCATTTCTTTTTATGGAAGTTCTCAGTTCTCACTCAAAGAAGAGACGGATAGCTCACGTAACGACATTAGGTTTCTTATAAGTCAGAAGGTAGAAGTTGGAATAATTTTTTAATCAGGTGACTTTTGGTCATGTATAAGAGGTTTTCAAGCCGTCGATTGACGGAGTTTCTCCGGTGGCCGCAGATGTGCAGTTTCTTACTAAGTTAAGGATGATTTTCTACAAATAATAAAAAAAGAAAAGATTAAAACCTGAAAAAAATTAGGTGGGGACCCGTTGGAAGTAAATTAAAATTAATCATCAGGAAATTATTCATTCAAATTAATCACCTGAATCCTGATGTTACCGGTCGACCGGTCGTTGTCCTTCTCCTTCCGCCGTCCCGCGTCCACGACTTCCGTTTCTCCTCCGTCAAATATGTCAGCGGAAACAAATCGAATCCTTGCAATCCTCCACACCAATATCTCCGAAGCTTACGCTTTACTCAATCACCACTCCGAAGCTCTCTTGCACGCCACTAGGGCTATCGAACTCCGGCCGGATTCGTTCACACCCAATATTCAACTAGCTATACATGATATCGGTATTGGGCTATTAGACGAAGCCTTCTCTAAATGCCTCAAAGATCTCCAGATCAATCTCGTAAATGTTGATGCCGTTAATTTGATCATCTCCCGTGCCCTGGGATTTCTGTTCGCTTATGGATCGTCTCAGAATATATTAGCGAGAATTGAGAGTGATGTGGTGATGCAATATTGGAGAGATCGGGATTTCGTGGTGATGTTTCAGGTGACATTGTGGATTTTGCTTAGGATCAGAATAAAAGAAATTTGGGGTTTTGCATCACTTTCCATCCCATTTTTCATTTATTTTAAGTAAATGCAGGAAATTGTGAAGAACCCAAGTAGTATCAAAAAATACATCCAGGATCATAGGATGAAGCAAATGTTGGGTGTGCTTCTGAATCAAAAGATTACTGTCCCTTTAGCAAGTACAATGAATTGTCCGAGCAAACAACATCACCCACTATACAGTGCTCTGCAAGAGAAGAAAATGGGCGATGATGCATATATAAAAAAAGATTTTAAAATGGCCGCCAGATACTTTAATTATAGTTTGGAACTTGTTGCCGAGACTCTTTCTTCTTTTAAAAATGCAAGCAAAGCTTCAGTATGTCTGATCTTGGTTCTTTTTTAAATTTAATATCTAGTATATTTTGTTTATCTATTTCATTATTGAGGTAAATTATGTCAAAGACAGGTTTAGATGGTAATACTAATACTAATACTCCACCTCAGTTTTCCACCATACCAACAAAAAGCAGTGTAGTAATGGAATTACTGGTTTGATCCTCCTTTCCCATTCATTTCCATTGACTATATGTTCCCTTTTATTATATCAAATTTGGCACAACTCATGACAAAACCGTGACATTTCTGTTTAACTTGTGCAGCCACAGTTTTGTTAGTTTTCTTTCATAGTTCTCTTATTACTTTATCTGTTATCTTCTTTTTCTTTTGATACTTGGAATATATAAAAAGAATGCATACCCAAGAATGAAGAATCTAATGAAGGGCACCCACTTTGATGGTAATGAAATTTGGATCTCAATTTGTGGAAGAAAAGTAATGCAAATCTGCATTGATTATGGAATTCAGAATCTTCAGGTGCTTCTCTTAAGATCTTTAATACTCGTAAATGTACATATGGCTAGTAGCTATTCTGAATTATATCCATTTCTGACTTCTGACGATTTATGAATAATGACATGATAAATTCAAAGTACAATAAATATCTAAGAATACATATTTATATCATTATATGATAAAAATCTTAATTGATTTTTCAATATTAATTTTGGAATTTACTCCAATTTCTTATATATTTGAATGATTAAGTTTTCTTAAGTTTATTTAACGGTCTACTAGCTAGGTGATTAAACCAATTACCAAATAGATTTGTCATTTACGCATATAAGAAGGTTTTAAGCAGAATGGAATTGGATGTCATATTATCATATGATAGGTGAATGGGGATAAAATCATAGTTGTGATATTGTTGGAATTACAATGACTTGATAAAAATTTATACCAATCAATGTTTTATACAAATGGATTATGGTATGGTTATTTTCTTTACATCCATATGATGACTCTTTATAATTAGGTGCTAAATAATATAATTAATCAAACATGTGCACATCATAAATAGATAAAATCAAGACAAGGGTAATAATCATTAGTTTCATTTAGGTGGATAACTGCTCATTTAGTAAAACATTAAGATCATGTTCAACCTCACTAAAAAGGTAAAAAGTAAGAAACAAATGAATATGAAATTTGAATCTTTGGATGCATTTTCCTATAACTCTTAAGTGGCTTCATCATATTTTTTCAATCGCTTATCAGACGAGTTCTTATCATTACATTTATTTTTGATAGCAGCATTTTTTCTTTTAAGTGGTGGCAAAGTAAGGCTAATGTTATACACCTTCCTTAGGGATTCTCTGTCTTATAGAGACGATGAACACCCATCTGATGGAGTTATAATTACTGTTGCATCAGTCAAGTACCAACCACTTGGTATAACTTAGAAATAGGTTTGATTAAATTTTCAACTGTAAGAGGGGGACAACATTTTTGATCTACCCTCAAATAGTTGAGATGCATAAACAAAAGCAAAATTCAGAAGCTCGTAAAATGAAATTTCCAAAGACATCCCATATACACTTTCCTGCAATATCTGTTTTTTCCATTTATAATAGCATCGACTATGAAGTATAGATATATTCATATATTTGGATAATTATTATGTATTATACTTTTCTTATGTAGCCTAACTATTTAGAATATATAACTCTGGTAATTAATAATACTTGTACACGATGGTTAGTTTCTTTTGAGGTAATCTTGTATGTTTCCTTGCAGGTAAATGCTTCAAATGAAATTATATTACGAGCATTTGGAAAAGCAATCAGCAATGCTGTAATAATTGCGGAGCAAATCAAGGTGGATTTTTCATCTTCATAATTACTGTATAATTAAAAACTGGTCGGGATCAGGTGAAAACCTGAACCGTCAGATTAGGTGGGATCTTTAGATTTTGACCTACATGGAAGATTCGACAGTTGAGTATATTATTTTTTAAATTTGTAAGGGTTACAATCTCAATGCCATGTAGGCGTCTAGTCATTGAATGTGCACAAGACAATTGAACGATTGATTAGCTAATATGGGGAAACTGAGTAATTGATGTAGAATATATTTTTGTATTGGATGAGAACAATTACAATAATTTTATCTGATAAAAAATAAATTAGCACAATGCTCAATTAATATCTTCAATCATCGTGTGTCCCATCATATTCTCAGTCCACCACTGCATAGTGAGTTGGCAATGCCTTAGAAAGTATTTTTTAAATGGAAAGATTTTAAAAAATTGAATGGTCCAAAAATGACCACCAGGAGTTTTTTTTTTGAAGCAATTAAATTTCATTAGAATAAGGCTAATGCCAAGTTTACAAAAATAGAGAATAGAAATAAAAATAGAAGTAAAAAGAAATGAGCAAAAAGCTCATTGACTCTCTCCCATTAGCTATGTAGTCTAGTTATACAGTAACTAGATACGCTGCCTCAGGAGGTTGGTCTCCCATACTTCCATCATAGATGTCTCCAAAGGGTGACAACAGCTCTTCTTGTAATACACTGAATCAAAGGAGAGACTGATGTCTTTAATGACCTCCTTAAGGACTACCTCAGGAGGCCTACTAGTGTGCTGTCTATATCTCTTATTTCTCTCCGTCCATATATGCCACCAGGAGTTCTTACCTAACAGTATAGTGGGTGTTGTTAATGATAATAAAGGCTCCTAATTAAATATCATTAGTTAGATCTTGTAACTAATTAAGATTCCTTTTGTTTGTTATTTACTTTTAATAGATAGTGCTCCACCACCAAAGGTTCTGGAGATGTAGTATATATATCTTTGCATTGAGCCAAATACAATTACGGTTCATACCACATACTAATTTCTATTTACTCCTGTATTTTCCACAACATCAACAGGTGTTCCTATCACCTATTAAGTACCACCACTACTCTTATTTTTGTCTTTATTTCTAGGCTGTTTTCTATTAGTAATGATTTAAAAATTTTTTTTTTAATGTTGAATCGTTGATTAGGTTCTATTTAATCTTTATTATTTATAGGAGGGAAATAGGGAATTACTACAAGATGGGGCTTTTCTTTTGGTATTTTATTAATAGTGAACTCTCTTTCCATTGTGATACAGAAAAATATTATGGGCCTTCACCAGAATAATGAGATTGGTTCAGTAAATAGACAGTAAGACCTGCTTCCATGACACGATTCATTAGATTTGATATTTCTACCAAGTACAAATTTTGTATACACAGCAATCCAATTGATCAAAATTTTCTATGTTTTACAGGAATGTAAATAAAAAACCCATATCTATTATCACAATAACCTTATCCAAGAACCAATTGGATACTTTTGCTCCTGGGTGAGTATAAAACTCAATTATTTTGTCTATGATGTTATTGTTGCATTATTGGCTATTTTATTCGAGTCTAATAAGATGAATATTTTATAATAAAATAACATATAATATAAGAAGTTGCCCAAATGATCCTTCCCAAGTCGGAAGGGGGTCTAGGGGTTAGAGACCTTCCTATTATTACCACTGCAACCAATATTAAAAGAGCTTCAAAGTACTGGGATAAGAGCCATTCTATTCTGGTAAAATGGATCCAAGATAGGTATATTAAAGGAAAGACGTTTAATGATATACAAATCAGACCTACTGTGGATTCGCATTTTTGGAAAGCTTTTGTTTCAGAAAGAAACCTAGTGGATAAATGTTTGGATTGTAGAGCGAATAGTACGATTATGTGGAGATCTGGTAGTCCGATAAATAAATTGGGAGGAATAGTGGAAAGTATTAGAGATAGAAAGCATAAAGACATGTTAGCTGAGGGAATTTGGTCGAAGATGCCGACAAAATTCTCTATTCTCTTGTGGAGGGTGAAATGGGATCATCTAAACACGTTCAGGAAATTAAGAAATTGGAGAGTACAAGTACCTCCTGCTTGCTTATTGTGTAATCTGGAAGATGAAACTAGGAGTCATCTTTTCTTTAACTGTTCTTATTCCAGATCTCTCTTAATTTCGTTGGCGGAACAGCTGAATTTCGCTTTCTGGAAAATAATGAATATTCCAGTTCCTACCCAATCAAGTCCAGATATTAGATTGGGGGATCTGACGGAAGCAGCACAAAAGATTACGCGCCACTCCCCCCCTTGGGGGTTAATATGGAATGCTATTGGGTGCTTGTCGTGGCATATATGGACGGAAAAAAATAAAAGGTATAGGCAGCACATTAGTAGACCTCCTGAGGTAGTCCTTAAGGAGGTCATTAAAGACATCAGTCTCTCTTTTGATTCAGTGTATTACAAGAAGAGCTGTTGTCACCCTTTGGAGATATCTATGATGGAAGTATGGGAGACCAACCTTCTGAGGCAGCGTATCTAGTTACTGTATAACTAGACTACATAGCTAATGGGAGAGAGTCAATGAGCATTTTGCTCATTTCTTTTTTACTTCTATTTTATTCCTATTCTCTATTTTGTAAACTTGACATTAGCCTTATTCTAATGAAATTTAATTGCTTCAAAAAAAAAAAAAAAAAAAAAGAAGTTGCTCATATATTTGTTTGATTGACTCTTAAAAGTCCATTTAACCATTACTTCAAATCTAATTGGATACTTATTCACTTCAAATTTACTTGGTGATATATTATATGCACTGTAGTATACTACTATGGAGTTTACTCTCCATATTGCATGGTTGTTAGCTTTGGTGGGTGGGAAGCTTCCTTTGCAATAAAGAAAATGAATTATTTTGTTGTAAACGATCAATTGTGTATATAAATAATTATTTTGCCAAATCTTTTGATCGATTGATCAGCATCGTTATGAATTTTAATAACTTAAGAACTAAGCTCTTATTGATTGTTTAATAAATAAATAATATATTTTTTATCTTTTTATCATTTCATGTGTTAGTTAATTATCATCCTTTGTTATTTTTTCCAGGTACCAGCCCCCTTTCACCATTGAGCAAGAAAACCATAATGATTTCAACTATAGAGGTAATAATAATCCACACAACAATGTCTGTAGTGTCATATCATTCATTCATTCGTTTTCCTAAGGTAAGGGAATATTATAAACTCATATAAACATGGGAATTATAGAACTCAATCATGCAATTATTTTAGGACAGGAAAAATATATAATGCCGCGTCTTTCCTTGCACCTTTTGGAGCAAAGAAACTAATGATTTCTTTGATTTCCCTAAATCTTATATCAGAAACAATCACCTAAAATGAATTCTTTCTCTTTCTGTACCTTTATCTTCCTATTTATGTTTATTTCTATCTCATATGTTGTTTATATATACTAATTTACGTCGACTATATTTGCTGCACATTTATTTGTCTTCTTTACAAGTTTGATGTGATCACATTTATATATCAATGATTCAATGTTAAGTATTTGACAGTAAGGATGAAGAACATATGTAACAAGACAGTAGAGCTTATATGCATTGATGACGATGACGATGACGATGACGATGACGATGACGATGACGATGACGATGACGATGACGATGACGATGACGATGACGATGACGATGACGATGACGATGACGATGACGATGACGATGACGATGACGATGACGATGACGATGACGATGACGATGACGATGACGATGACGATGACGATTGTATAATACTTGAGACTGACCCATTAGAGGACACAAATGCATACACTGTTAGCAATCGCTATGTTCATCAAGATTTGGTGATCGAAGATGAGGTAACCATAATTGCAGAACGAGGTCAGGTATTTATACTGTTTAATCACTACTGTTTTTATTTCTACTTTACTTAGAAGAAGAAAATGATAACTATATTTTGCTTATTATTTCTAGGTTGCATGTATAGATTATCCCCATGCAAGACATCTTTGTGGTATGTTTCCATTTGGAAGAACTTCTCATGAGGCACATTGCAGTCAGGTATTGAATGGTTTTACTTAATCTTTCCATGTTATTTATTCAATTACCTTTTCTGGAATAGTTGTTCCCATTTAAAGCGTATATCATAATCGATAATTTTGACATTTGATTATTAATGTCAACTTTCTTTATTGGCAGTGCTTCTGTTATGTATGTGACATACCAGCTCCTTGTAATTACTGGGTTGGAGTTTACACACAGCACTGTGATGCAACAGACTCCTCTCATTTCTGGAAGAATATCAGAGATGATGCAAAACTCGGCATGGTAACATTACATTGCTCAAAATTGGCGTCATCTTGATTGTTTGATACCTAATTTTAGTATAATTAGTTGATTCTAGTTTTCATGTGTATAGTTTTTCATCTTTTATTGCAAATTGTAAGTTTTATTAATTATGAAAATGAAACAGCATGCATAATTATATGTTTGTGGTTTAAGAATCAAGACTTGTATTTTTTGTCAAAACAAGGATGTTTAGTGCTTATTTATGATTATATGGTATAAATTTATGATTTTATATCTGGAAAACAGGAGACATGAAAAACTTTGGTAACTCGACTGTAGTAGAGCATGTAATTTTTCAAAAAGATATATTTTCATTAGAAATAATTAATCATCACGTACTTATTAGCATGAGCATTATTATTAGAACTTGGACTGTCCTCATTAATTTTTTAAAATTGGGATGAATCTGTACATTGGTGTTAGTATAAGAATCAACATTATCATGATGAGTGTTGATTGATTGAACTTGGACTGTTTCTACTTTACAGGTAAGTTTGGAATCTGGACACAGAGGCGCACAGCATTCGGAGGATTACTTCCCTGGTTAACAAATATTAGAAAAGTATTCTGATTTGTGAACAACAGGGAGAACAAGTTTAGGAGGGTAGGTTAACAACAGGAATATTCTAACATTCTCTTGACATTTAACAATATCTCTAGTATTTATGAAGCAATGTTTAATTTATCATGAATATGAAAATAGTGTGTTAAAGATTTACCTACCAGCGTTTAATTAAATGCCTCTTAAGTCTTAACTGATCCTGTTCTTATATTACACACACAATTAAGTAGCTAGGAATTAAGTAAGTTCCATATATATATAGCTTGCTTGGATCGAATACTTGTTTATTTCCACTACATGAACTCCTGCATCAAATATGACCTTACGAATTAATGCTTTCACTAATTGGTAGCTGCAGCTGCAGCTGTAGCTGTAGCCTCATCTTCGATCTGTGAAAGCATGCGATGAACAGAGGCGGCGATGTCATCTACTGTGGTAAGATTGCACCCTTCCTCCACCTGCAACAATTATTTATGTTTAAACCCTTGTTAATTATTGTTATGTAAACACACACATATGTGCTAGCTGCACACCTTTGCACTGATAGAGTAGAGTGCCATGGGATCCAATGTGGTGGCATTGAGATGCAAGATCGTAAGCTGAAGGGCCTCAAGCCCACCGACTATCTTGAGAAGATGTCCGGGTCTTTTGTGTGTCAGAATCCGGAGGTTGGTATGTTTTTCGATGATAGTCACCTCGATATCTGCCGTGGATGTCGTCGTTGCACGGTGCAGCCTGTTGTGGTTCTCTGCTGTTTCGTTTTCTCTTGGAGCTTGGCACCACGTGTATTGTGGGTATGTGAAAAATTGGGAGAACGGAGGTGAGTCTCCATCGGCCGTTGTTGTTGTTGGTCGACGCCTCTCATTGTTCGTGACTTCCCGCAGTCTTCGTTTCTGGGTCTCCAGAGACTGGAGGAGCTGCTCCAGCTCCTTAACGAAATCTATGGCTCCGCCCACGATCGAAGCTTGGTCTCCCTGTTGAGATGATTATTGATGAATCAATATATATATATATATATATATATATGCATGAGTCATGGATTGATTGATTAATCATGTATACCCGTTGTACGTATGAGTCAGGCATGAGAGATCTTAAGACAGAAAGATGCTCATTCATCTGACGGCGACGATTGCGTTCCACGGCAATGTGCGTCATTCTCTGATTCTCAGCTTCCTCCTTGTTCTTCGAAGTCCTTGTCCTCCGACGCCTCTTCTTTCTCTCCGAAGCGTCTTCCCCAGCATGAACGAGATCTCCACCGCAAAGATCATCATCGTCGACGACGAAGTTAAACGTGGAGGGATGGAGGTAGTAGGAGTCAGGGAGTGCGGTGGTTGCGACGGTGTCGTAGATTAAGAAGTTTGAAATTTCAGAGGACGATAGTGTTTCCAGTGTCATCTCGCGTGGTGGCAGCTAGCTAGGTCGATCTCTTTCTCAGATCTCTTGGTTGTGAGAAGTGATAATAATATAAGAAAGAAACAGCAGTGATGAGCTAATGATGGTGTTGTAGTTGCACGTACAAGCACAGCACATGAAAGCTTGATGATGTTGCAAAGCTACAATCATTTACGACCAAACCTCAACTTTTATCATTCTTCATTCATATATAATTAATTTCCTCCCTGCAAATTAAAGTGAGTGCAAACAAACAAATTGGTAGCATGGCTAGTTGCACACTTGCACGGAGGAGGTTAATGAGATTAGCGATGGTTAATTAAGGGAGTTTAATGAGAGAATTACATATGTATCGATGTGCGGACCAGATTTAGGAATAGTGTCTGTGAGACTGTGAGACTGAGAGTGTTGTTTTGTAGCTTTCTCGTTTTCACACTCACAGACGAGATTTGTGAATTTTGGTGTGAAATAAAAATAGGGGGAATATTGCATATATATGGTCGCTGAGAGGAGAAGGCAGGGGACGGGGACCGACCGGGGTGCTGTCGTTCAGGTTCAGTCGTAGTCAAGCCAACACATTGGGTGTCAGGAATCTATGTGTGACTCCACCAAACGTCAAATCATTCCATGCACGTTTTCAGTTTTCACGCCAGAAAGATTTCAAAAAAAAAAAGAAAAAAAAAAACTAAAATCCCTAAACCTAATGCACATACATAGTGTTTGTGGATCAATAAGTGAGAAGAAAAAAGAAGAAGAAGAAACGACTGACGAATAACAGGCAAAGAGACAGATTACGAAAAAGATTAGAAGGGGAATCAATAGGACAGGAAACCGCAGCTTTATTTCACCTTGTTTAATTGTAGCTCCGTAGATAAATTCAAGCATTGCTATACAATTCACAACAAAGACGTGTCTTCCCGTTGTTGATTCAGATACAGGCATACAGCACAGTGAGTACCGCACTGTTTTCATCCCGGCCCGGCTGTTGGCGCAAAATCCAATTTACAATTCAAAAACAGATTGATATATACAGAGATAGATTTGAGAGTTTACTGTTACATGTATGTATTGTATTATTTGTATGTATACATACTTGGATTCGTCGACACTTCAAAGTCTGAAGTTCTGCACATAATTCCAAAACATTCTGAAACAGTTAAGAAGAACAATACAAAAAATGCTGCGACATCTCACTAATTAATCTTCAATCCCTAATCTGTAATTTCCCTAATTACCAATGGACCCGGCCCAGACGGTCCGGCCCATTCATGTATTGTAATTTGCAAATGGGTGAAAATTGAAAATCAATTTTAGAAGAATAATAATATTATTTTTCTTCCAGGGGTTAATCTGCAATGTAGTCTTAATTCTGTGGTTGGATCTTAATACTTTTTTGAACCGTCAACTGACAGTCTAAATTTAGGATTTAAATGCATTATTGGTTAGGGTTTCAATTTCATCCAATCATAATTTGTGATTTACCCTATTTTTACGACGGCCCCTTTCTCTCCGTTGTTCTAGACGACCACAGGGGCAAATCACGATCTTTTGTTTCTAGGGTTTTCTCATATTTCGTCTACTATAAATCTACATCTCCATTTCCCTACTTCAATCATTCCAAATATCCAATCGATCTTTCTTTATTATTTTCCTACAACCTACTTGTTCTTGTTTTGCTTGCTCTTTCGTCTTTGACAAAATTATGGGTGAGTACAATCGGAATGCTGAGACCAATGCCATCACGATCACACCTGACCCAAACAGCCAAGAAACATGGTTGTCTAGTCTCAATGACCAGAACATTTGGGCGACCTCGGATGACTACAGTAACGGCGAGAATCCCTCAGAAACTTTCTCTAATTCCAGCTTCGACGGAGGGAGACAAGCGCAATCACGCTCTGCCATCGACCAACCTCCCAACAAGAAACCTCGGCTCACTCAAGGAGATTCTCAAGCTGCTAGTGTCGTCGGAGGGAACGCGACGACCAGCAGGTCTAGGGCAATTGGGAAGATGTTCTTTAAGACTAAACTATGCTGCAAGTTCCGGGCTGGGACATGCCCCTACATCACCAACTGTAACTTTGCCCATGGTATCGATGAGCTAAGGAAACCACCGCCCAATTGGCAGGAGATCGTGGCCTCCCAAGACGACGGCTCAGGTGTTTCTGAATTTAAGGAAGAACCACAAAATGCAATACCCATTGTTCTTAGCTCTTCGAATATAGCCGGGGAGGTTCAGAGGTCTTACAAAGGGAGGCATTGTAAGAAGTTCTATACCGATGAAGGCTGTCCTTACGGTGATGTTTGCACTTTTATGCACGACGAGCAGTCAAAATCACGGGAGAGCGTGGCAATCAATTTAGGCCCTACGACCGGGATTGGTCCAGCCGCCTATGGGAATGAAGCTGCTGCCGGATTGATGAGTCAGAAGCCATCCAATTGGAAGACTAGAATCTGCAACAAATGGGAGATGACTGGGTATTGCCCGTTCGGCAGCAAATGCCACTTTGCTCATGGAGCAGCAGGTAATTTGTTAGTTGTTGTGGTTTTTGAGTTCATGTGTTGTTTCCAAAACCAAAATGTTATTTTGTTTTCTAACTATCACATTTTCCATTGTTGTCACAACAGAACTCCACAGGTATGGTGGGGGTCTTGTGGAGATGGATTGTAGAGACAATTCTTCAGCTGGTGGAGGAGATTCAAAGCAGTCCGGCATCATCGGAGGAACATTGCCATCAAAACCATCGAATGATACAGCAATGACCACAACTAATTCCATGTCACATACTGATATCTATCACTTGGGAGTCTCGGTTCAAAGACAAGCTGTTGGTGGCATAAATCCCAGGCAAGGACAGAGGCCTCTTCAGAAATGGAAAGGTCCGAACAAAATCAGCATGATTTATGGTGACTGGATTGTTGAACATGATTGATTAATGATCCAAAACCCAAATGATCTTTTTTTAATGCTTTGTTGAGTCTCTATTCTTCTTTTTCATCATCTTCTTCTTCTTCTTCTATCATCTTTTATCCTCTGATGAAAATTTTAGTGTCTGTTGTCTCATGTCTGTAATGTTCTTTTTTCAACATAGAATTTCTACGTTCTAATACGAAATAATAGTTAATGATAGTTCTTTTTTTTAACATGTTTTTTTTTATAGCAATTTTCTTAATACAAAAGTTCTTTTATATGAAAAACTGCACATGGTACATGTTTTTCAAAATTAAATATCATTATGAGATATGAATAATTAAAGAACCGAAACAATCATGTTACAAGATCTTGAAGATCATTAATACAGGATCAAACAGTGATTTACTTTTTTTTCCTATTCAAGTTTACAAAAACAGACTGATTGATCGAGACTTGAGAGTGCTCTCTTCATCGCATCATCTACTTCCCGATCTTTGTCGTTTGGAACCTTATTTCTCTCATCTCCCTCCATTTGGCTTCAAATTCAGAAGCATGACAGTGCCCCTGCGCAGTTTGCTTCCAATATGCACAAGGTGATTTTACGTCACATACATAACAATAGCACTGCCACACAAACCGGTTAAGAAGATTAAGAACAAACCGATTGAGAAATTCACTTACGGATGGTGAATCTTTGTCTGACTGGGGTCTTAATTTTACCTGGAAGCAATGGCTTTCGTGAGGTGTTGTATAAAATGGGTATTCTGCACAAGCATGTCTTGAATGTGGATAATCTCGGCATGCCACCTACACAGAAATACAAACTTATTCAAATCAATGGCTGATAGATTTAGGAATCAGGGTTCATTTTTTCAAAAGAAGAAGAAAAAAATACCTGTCCTCTTTCTGCAATGATGGCAAGCTCATTATCACTACTAGTATTTGAGTTTAGATCATTATCCAAGGGTAAATTAGCGAGTTTATGGATGATTTCATCCTCAAAAGCTTTAGCCTCTATTATTATCACATAATCATCTTGATTATTGCTATTTTCATCACCATTTTTGTCGTCGTCGTCGTCATTAATATAAATATACTCATATGGCTTTGCTTTGCTTATAGTAAGGGTTTTGCAATTCTCATTTTCAAAAGTGCGATTTATGGAGAGATCCTTGCTATCAAATACCTTCTTTAACAAAGGAGTTTTTATATCACTGCCTTGGAATCCAGACAATCTCTTGGAATGAATGATAGATCTGAGGTTGTTCGTTTCCAAATCGTCGAATGATTTGATTTCTAATATCACACAATCATCATTATCATCACTATCAGACATTGGAATTCCTAAAAAGAAGAGTGCAAATCAAAATTGATCATGGAATAAATAAAAGTTTCATTAATAAAACCAATGCAACTCCAACTTGGTAATATTAGCGAGGTATAAACATATAAAACCCAAACCCAAAACAATCAAGTTAGTGTGATGGAAAAAGATAGAACACCCACTAGAGGTTTCTTGATCACGGGAATGGATAAGCGAAATACCAGACAAATTAATTTTATAAACATGTGTTAGGATTTTAGTGTTTAACATTAATTTTATTTTGTCTTATTGTCTTTGCCTCTTTGGTTTAACTGTTTAACCATAAACATCAATTACCATTAAAATTCTAAACATAAAAAATCACCGTATCTGGCAACCTTAAGCACTCTCCCACATCTCAAGAACACTAGAAAAGATTCTGGGTCCTATCACAGTAGAACACTCTGAAAATTCCACTGTCTCAAGAATTCAAGATCACTACCAAATCCAACATCCACGACTTCATCGTGAGATTACGACTTACGAGCTTTTTCTCTGATAGAGATATGATGTAAAGCATGGCGAAGACATTTAGGGAAACGACTTTTCGGGATTAACCCCGATTTTTGGGCATTTTATACCCTACTAGTCTACTCAAATTGGTTTCATATGGTCTTCCTCATTGATTCCCATTGGGGATGTCGATTAGTTCGCTATCTGGATGTTGGGGGAGGGAGTTCCCTAGATTCAGTTTAGGCAGACTTATTACACAGGAAAAAGAACAAAATTATGTGTGGTGAAAATAGAGCCGGAGATTGTGCGGCATTCTAATTCTTGACGACGAAATGAAAATGCTGTGACTATCGTTACCACTACTAACAGAGAAGAGAAGAAGCAAAAAAAAAAAAATTCAGACACTCCTCACCTGAAGAATTCGATGATGAGGCTCTCTCACTTGAAATTGCAGCTTCCCGTTTCTCCGAAAGCTTTTTATCTCCGGCCAATTTACTCATTTCGTCCGACGAAGAAGGGGGAAGATGCAGACAGACGGTCGGTTTAATAGGGTTTTCTTTTGGGAAAATTAGAAGAAAACGGTAGGATAAATTTCAAATATAAAATAAAATATTTAATGAATCCACCAACCACCATGATGGGATAGGATAAATAGATGATCTAAACATCCAAAAGACATCTGGATCGTTGGATCAGTTTTTACTAAACCCTGCGGGTTTAACTAATCCCTTTTTACTGATAATCCTCCTTACCTGTTCGACTAAATCCCATCTACCCTGAGAAGCATATATATTCGATAACAAAACATAACATCCGACGTCGTCGGATTCAACCTCCATCGTAACCATCTTCTTCCCGATCATCTCTCCATCTCTCCAATTCGATTCACTTCTCTTCCAGGCGGATAAAACTGCTCCAACCATCTCGGCCGAAGTATAGCCACCTGCCACCACCATGTCCATCATCTCCTCTATAAGAGATTCGTATTCTCCATCTCCGACCACTCCTGCTCGTCCAACCAAGTCGATCAAACACCCAAAATGTTCAAGGTTGGGACGGATGCCGTGGACATTCACAATCCGATTGAAAACACGTAAACCGTCGACGACAAGCCCCGAATGAGCACAACTTGAAAGCAAGCAAACCAGAGTTTCGGCATTTGGACATACGCTTCTGCAACTATCCTTGTCATTCTCCTCCTCCATTTTAGAGAACATGGTCAGAGCCATTTTTCCGTCTCCGTGTTTGCCGTACCCCATGATCATGCAATTCCAAGTCACAACATTTCTTTCTAACATTTCGTCGAACACCTTCTTTGCCTCACGCATTTCACCACATTTTGTGTACATTGTCAATAATGCCGTGTTCAGAAGCACGTCGGCGGTGACTCTGAGAGTTGTTTGTATGTAAGAGTGGGCCCATCGTCCGATGTCGAGACGACCCAATTGGGCGGAAGAGGTAAGGACGCTTACCAAAGTGGCTTTATTGGGTTTTACTACTGGAGAACTAGAAGAAGTAATCATACGTTGGAAGAGCTTCAAGCATTCTTTGTAGTCACCGCAGCGGACATAAAGACCGAGCATGGTGTTCCATGTGATTCGATTTTTATTTTCCGGCATACCGTCAAAGATTACTCGGGCCTTGGTTATATCTCCGACATTGCTGTAGCCAATGAGAAGAGAGTTCCAGGTGACAACGTCTGCGATGGGTTTGGGTGTTTTAGAGAAAATCTCCTCGGCGGCCTCCATATTTCCCGCAGCAGTGTACCCAGATATCATGATATTATAAGTAAAACTGTTTCGGTTAGACATTTTATCGAACAGGTTCTTCGCCTCCGTGAACATTTCGTTTTTCATATAGCCATCGACCATGGTATTCCACAAGATGGGATCGTCGGAAGAATGTAACAAGAAGATCCGTTGTGCTGCGGGAATATCATGGAAGGAGTGGTACATACGAACGAGAGAGTTCCGTATATACTCATCGGAGCTAAGTCCGTTTTTGACGAGTCGAGTGTGTGTGAGACGGGCGTGAACGATGGCATTGGCTCGAGGGAAGATTTTGGAGAGAAGAAGAGGGTAGATGTGGTGGTTGACATGGAATGGAACTTGGAGATAGAATTGAAAGGCTTGTTTGGGACCGTGGATTGCCAAGATGATCCGGAGGATTTGATTGGAATCGAACGCCGACAATGGCTGGTTTTGACGGAAGATAATGTCGGCGAAGAGAGTTATCACGCGGTTGAGGTCGGACGAATGTTTGGAGTGGAGTTTGTTGAATAATGCTATGGGATTTTCGTACATTTTCTTACTCGCGATTTGCGTTAGGGGAAAAAATTTAAACTTATCTGGTAAAAAAAAGATGGATTAGAAAATGGATCCCGCTCAAATCAACCATCTATACTCGATCCAACGGTGGCTCCAATCTAAATATAGACAAGAAAGTCAACTAGTCAAGAAGTTGACTAAATATCACGAGTGAAGACGTGCTGTTTTGGAGACAGAACGTCAGAACTGACGGATAAAGGTTGAAATTTGTTTTATTTAATTTGAGTCAAAATCTGGGACGGGTCGGGTCGAGGATTGAAACATATCGCACACGCAATTACAAGTGACAAGGACCAAGGAAATAAATAAAGGAAGTTGCTGCTGGCAAACTCATAATTTTTGCCCTCATCATGGTATCGAAATCAGTTCTATTCATCCTTACCACCATCTTATCGATGATTTCCAGCACGTCGGTGCGATCTTCATCGCTTGTAGGAGGATGGTCCCCGATCAAGAACCTAAACGAACCTGATATTGTAGATGTGGGCAGATTCGCAGTGAAGGCGCACAACTTGGCGTTGACTAATACCACGGGAAATCCTTTAACGTTCTTGAATATCGAGAGAGGTGATAGTCAAGTCGTTGCAGGTATGAATTACCGTCTGTATATCAAAGCGAAGAACAACGATGGTGAGAGTTCTGATGTTCATATCTACAAGGCTGTTGTGTGGGTTAAAACATGGATGCATTTCATCAAACTTACTTCTTTTGAAATCTGTGCTTAAGAAATTAACATGGAAATCCCTATGTCTTTCGTTCGGTTCTTCATCGATCCCGAACAGAACTATCAGCGAATGAATGAATAAATGAGTGAATCTATGAAATAAGTATCGTGTGCTTTTTTAAATCTGCATGTATCATTCTTATGATTTCTGAATATAATCTATCTGTTTCAATTTTCTGTTTCTGAATATAATACCGGTAGAGGAAGAGAATGCAATGGGTGACGAGAGAACTCTGTTTATAACTTGATGAAGTATTACAGGGTCTGTAGTCGTGTATTTATACACTATTCTATGTAAGAATTGTACCAATAACCCTATGTATATGTGTATTCTAACAATACCAATCACTGACCATCAAAATACTGTTCGTCTATCACCATCAATACAAGAGATCATCAAAAAAGAAGAAACACTTATACATCAGTAGAACAACCTCCCAAGCGCCAAAGGATAAAGCTTGAAGAGACTAGATGATTGTAATTTTAGTATTTATTAGTCCAAAATACTTATGAAGTTAAAAGTTATTTTGTTCCTCACCATAATGAGAAAGTACAGTAAGAATTTCTAAAATTTTCTCTCGATCTTCCCTCTCCAACTCCTACCACCTTCAATCAACTACCCCTCCCTTCTTGCTAACAAAAACCATTCGTTTAGTTTTACAATAATTTAAGAGATTAAAATAATGACATAACTCAAACGTATACAGTAAAATAAGAATGCTAACACTATTTTTCTCACTCTATCCTTCACTATTTACCAGTTCTTAAAAAGGTTCCAAAACTTCTAAAAATATATATTTCCAAGAAAAATAACAAAAAACGTAACACCAGATACTGCGTGCTAAAGTGCTAAACTTGAACATTTGCTTTATTGCCAGCAAGAATTTTGGAAAACTCAAGTCCCCGACTAAATGCTTGATTGAAAAGAAGGCGAGATTGAAATGTTGTAACAAAGGGAAACCATGACAAGATTGCAACTGGGGCAAAGATGATCATACCCATTCCAGCATCATATAACCGTGCAATTTCACGAACAGAGTCCCATAATCCCATGAGTTTCACTACTTTTTTCCACGTGATGGAAAGCTACAAATACAACCAAGTAATAATTGGGTTAATAATTCAGACTATACGGATTAAAGTAAGAACACAAAAAAATGCACACCCGTGAAACTACTTACACATAATATTGCCCAACCGGTGGCTACAAAGGCAAGCCCACTTGCAAACAAATCAGGTATTGATAACTCTGTGAGAGCAATAACTACAACAAGAGCAGCAATCAGTAAAAGAGCAGTCACACCCTGAATAAACCGTGTTACTAACTGATAGTTGGCTGCCTTTTTCGACGTGAATATCTGTATTCATCAAATAGAAGAAGAAATTTAAATAAACTAAACTATATAAAACAACGTTTAAAATATCAGTACTTGCCTTAAATATTACAACTATGCCAAACAATACAATCCATGAAAAGCCATAAATCTGAAAATCAAAAGGAAAACAGATAAGTACATATAAATTTGATTACAGGTGAGAACAGGTGACTTAAAATGTAAAAAAAATTAGTTACCGCTAGAGAAGTATCTTTTCCAGTTAGACGAAGCTTGTATACGATTCCATATTGAAAAATGAAAAACCTTAAGCTTAAAATTGTTTCAAGTATACGGCCTCTGAATGTTTGGATATGCGCCTGCAATAAATAAAAGCACGACTTAAAATACATGCATACTTAAAAGAATAACTTGATACAAAATCATTATACACAATGGATTTAGATAATTCAGAATAAAAATAATAGTGTATATAATTATATATTATAAATGAATCCAGATCTAGTACACCTAACCAAATAAGAGTTTTGGAATGGTGGATTTCTTTCTTTCTGATCATTTTCAGAGATGGAAGATAAAGATATGGGGTAATAATGCCTTAGGAAAGATAAAGATATGAGATAAACAAAATGAAATATTTTTGGACTTACACATTTCCTCCTCAATGTTCAGAATCAGCAGAGCATTCTTTCCTCATTATATGCAAAAGGTATTCCATACATCCCAGCCATACAAGATGTATAACAAGGCTAATGAGGTGTTTTTTGAGAGATTTGAGACAGAACATAGAAGAGGAAACTAAATGCATTGCCATAAGGGCTGCTGGTTTGATAAATACCATCTGATTGTTAACAGTGGGCATAGAAAACGCAGAAGTAAGAGATATATGTATTATCATCAAGTATCCCACTATGCGTGCAGCTATGCGTTAGCTTCTGTTTTTATTTCTATACTCTATGTAAATTGGACATTGACCTTTTTTTTAATGAAATTTTAATTGCTTCAAAAAAAAAGAGGCATCTTTAAACACATGATCATATGAAAAGATTGGTAGAATTGCTAGTGTGGCGAGGGAGCACTTGCCAAGTCATCATGCCTGAGTTTGTGTAAGAGTATGTAAAAGGAAGGAAATTCCTACAATAGCTAAGGTCCAAGTTGAGGATAAGAAACAAACTAGAATTAAGAAGTCTTTATTGAAAACTTTACTTCTTATTTTTGATAAAAATTGAAAACTTTACTGCAAATTGCAAATAAGGTATATATTTAGTCTTGATTGTGCTTAGGTCGAAATTTTTTTACTGAAAAACAATTATGAGGAATTGGGGATTCAAGACGAGAAATATTTGCAAAAATATCAAGAAAACAGAAGTTTTTTTTTGAAGTAAAAGAAAACAGAAGTTGCAGCAAAGCAAAGGTATAATAAAAAAAATGAACTTTAATTTTGTAGAATGACAATTTACTCATGTAATTTTGTTAATATTCCAAGTTGAAACTTTAAAATAGTGGCTTTAATGGGAATTTTTAAGATCAGTTGGAATATAATTAGCTCTGATTTTATATTTTAATTTGCACAAAATCATTCATTATGGAAAATCTTGAGGTAAATAAAAAATAGATTGGTCCTCAAAAAGAATCGATCCACAGAAATTGGAGACTTAGGGGATTCGGGCCAATTTCTTATTTTTTACATCGCTAGTTTCATAATTAAATTTGCAAATTAAAATAATATAGGAAAAAGGAATAAAAGATAACCTGCTCCTCATCCCACCAGAATTCCCAACTATTCTCTCCTTTCACACCAACACCACCTCTGTAAAGCAACCATGACGTCCAATCATCAAAGTCCTCCACAGTTCTGTCAGTAGTAGAAAAATGTTTTCGATCACACATTCATGAAATTCATGTATAACTTAAGACGTTAAAGCATTATATCTTCTTAAAAATAAAAGAAGATAGATCTAGACTATTCTCTAAAAATTAATTAATTGTAGCATAATAACAATGGATATCACAATACCACATATTAATTGACAACTTTTAGCCTTATTGATACTTATCATGCACATGCATTAGCAGTAACTAATTGGTAATTCTCAGACAATTAATTAGATATAATAATGAATTCCCAATGTACTTCATTCACTTCAAGTTTCCTGGCCATATATTAGTTAAACTATGATATATCATGGGGTTTCCTATGTTCAATTTTTTTATGAAAGAGCATAATTTACTTTTGCCACTCAAACCCAGAAGGATTAAAGATGTATGGAGCGAAAAGCCATGACAAAACAAGAAACCAGCTGCTGAATGTGACAAGGATAAAAGAAGAACTCCGACTGATGTAACCATAAGCTATGTAAACAATAAGAAGAAGTGCAATTTCAAGCCTGCAAATTAATAAGAATTCAATAGATTAAAATTTTGAAGCTGATAATGGAAACTGAGAAAAATTATTGAGCAAAACAAAACTTACGCTTTGACAAAGTGACTTCGTGAATAAAGCCTATAGTTTTCAGCAAATGTTATATGCTCAACAACAAAACCTCTGCCAGTAGCTTTGTACTGTCAATAAAAATTTTGCATGAAGTGTTTTATTTATATATTTAAGATGATAAGTTCACAATACTTATAAATTATAATACAAAAGGTAAACCTTTGCACCACCATGGAGAATTGTCCGCCCAAAATAATGTGTTCTAGTTCCAAGAGAAAATGTGAAGAAGACCGAACAAAGCTGGAGTTGCATAGTTACAAAACTGAAAATAGCCTGCAATGTTAAATTATGATCTCATAAACCTTTAAATTCCTCTCATTTTATGTGAAAAAACAAGTTCTATTAAATTAGAATCCAGAGAATCTGAACCGGATTCATTTATGGAGGGATCGTGATCACACTTTTTACCTAGACATAATAATAGTCAATAGGGTATAATTTTGATCATATACATCATGAACTATGATTATAGTTGCTGACAGTCATGATCATGATTTCTGACTATACCATAATCTTATATTCATATCGGCTACTATGTCATTAATCACATTCATAGGTACTGAATTACTGATAATATATCATGATCATAGTTTCTGATAATATGTCATGATCACGAAGTTACTGCTTTTCAAGAAGAAGAAAACTAACGCAAAATAGATCAGTGTGGATCTGCCGCACCTAATCAAGTGTGTATTAAAGTTAAGGAATACAAAATATGCAAATCATGCAAGACTTAAAATGTGGGCTAGTTGAAGGTAGATCATACTTAATGTCACATCAAACAATAACAAAAAAAAGACAAACCTTTAGCAGACCCTTTTCCAGTATGAATCCCATAACCATTGGCACAGCAGTGAATATACCAATCTGAACCAAAAAC
The DNA here is from genome assembly GCA_001185155.1 of Zostera marina. NCBI lineage: Eukaryota > Viridiplantae > Streptophyta > Magnoliopsida > Alismatales > Zosteraceae > Zostera > Zostera marina. Next base: position 571,531 of record LFYR01001927.1, read on the forward strand.
TGAGCGTTTAAAGCAGCATCAAGTGCAGTATTACCTAACATTCTAGCCATCGTTGATATTCCGGCATCAAGCCCTGACAATGCCTATAAAAATATCATAAAGATAAATTTCATTAAAAACAATATGGGCGATGAACTATGTAGCAACTAGCAATGTCTCAAATAATTATACTCCCTTGGTAAGAATATGTTGAAAATTAGTAGTTAAAAGAATAAGCAACTTAAAAAAATAATAAAAAAATGATGCATAAAAATATAAAATTATGCACTCGATTACCGAAGGACTTGTTCCAATAATGAATTTTTGTTCAAAGTTAATCATCGTCCACCATAATTGCTAATCAGTAAGTACTTAAAATAATCTTGCAAGTCATGTCGAAGTATAAAAACTTACCAAGTAGACCCTTCCGTACAGAAAAACGTACACAGTTAAAACAGTCATCTGAAAAGAAAAAGGAAATTACTTTGGGTTTAAAGAATTCATATTTATAAAAGGTAAAAAAAATGTAGAGCACCATACCATTGTACACACATAATAGCCTACAGTTGTGAAATAAAAGGAAAGCATTCTGAAAAAATCAAAGAGATGCCCCAGTCGATAAATATCTCTGCTTAATACTTGTTCACCATTACCGCCAGCCACCTTTCCCTCAAAAAGTGCAATCTGGTTTAAACCAACATCCCTACCTTTTCCAACCTACAGGATTTGAAAATAATCAAAATATCAAGAAATAACCACTCAACTCCATTGAAAAAAATATCAACATATGTTACCTGAATGTATTCATGATGCGTGATATTTCCTTGTCTCAATGTAGAATTAAATCCTGCGCCATATCAATGATACCAGTTCATACATATAAATCGATTACAACAGAAAAAGATAATCTTACTTGGATGATTTAATATATTAAAAATTCCTGTTTTTGGATCATTAGTTTAACATAGTAGTTGATGCAATATTTTTTTATGAAAACCTGTAAACTTCCCATTTGAAATAAAAGAGGGGGTGAATTACCAAATCGAAGATAACATTGGCATCATGTTTGACATCAGTGGATATAAATAGGTCAATCGATCAATGATTAAAGAAAATGCATTAATTGTTTTGGAGTTTAATTCCTTGCCGGCAGAGTCATATAAGAATGAGACTATAAGATTGCTTCTCTCTCATATAACTGCATATGGTCTAGTAGGCTTCCAAGGTTATACAAATATACTACATAACTATACAAGAAAAAAATGAATTCTAGCAGAAATTCAAGAGTCTAGAATAGAATAAATTGATAGAATCTTTTTTGCTACGGGTAAGATTTTATTATATTTTTCAGAATAAAAATGTACAACGATTTTTTTATTAAAATTCCATTGATGGAAGGGAAAAGTCCATGAGGTACAATTACAAGAAATGATATTGGCAATGAACTGAATTCATCAACTATGTCCTGACATTGGCAATGAAATGATATATAGGTTTCTAACCCCTAATCCTCCGTCCTCTCTAGGGAGGAGGACCATTTTTAGCCATGTGACCACCTTCGGACCTTCCTACCATCCCAGATGAACTGGCAGGTCAGTTCCTTAACCTTCTTATGAACAGAGGCAGAAAGGTAGATCCCCTGTGCCCAATAGGTATATTTCTCTGCAATAATCCAGTTAACCAGCTGGGTCCTCCCCCCATAAGAGAGGTATTTGCTACTTCATCTGGACAGCATGTTTTCAATGGGTTGAGTAAGCATATGTTTAAGCATACCTAGAATTTTCTACTGGATTTTTATCTCTGAGTGTGTGAACTATATACACGACAAGATTAAGTTAACGCTAACTTTAAATACTGGTGTGAAGTATATACTGCATTGGGAGAGAATATATTATGTTTCCTCTCTGTTCAATACACTATTCAGCTCGATCATATACTATTCAGTTCCATCATATTCTTCATTTCCTAGGTATTGGCAGTATTGCCTATCATTCCTGATGAAAAAAAATATTTTTTCATAAAAAAAGCTTCATTTCCTGTGGGTGCCCCAAAAATTATTATTCCTAGAAGCTCTTCACTCCTGGAGGTAATTTTTTTTAAACAAGCTACAGGTAGTTTCACCTGATATCTGTCTGAGGCTAACTTTCTTCAATTCAGCCTTATTCATTAACCCCGTGAATTGTTGAAACCACAGTTTCTGCTGAGTTCATCTTTCCAATAGAAATTATTCTATGCCTGAATTTGGGTGAGCTAGGCCTCACCAGAAGGATGGTTGAGTTTTCTCTAGAGAAATCCCTAACTTTTTGGGATAGTTTGAGTTGCGCCATAGCGCGTAGCGCCAGCTACCCGCGCTATGGGGCTATAGCGTGCTATAGCGCCTCCATAGCGCCAAGCCGCCAAGTGTATTTTTAATTTTTTTTAAATACCATACTTAATATACCATGTATTATACAATCAATATTCAATATATTATAAATTAATAGTCAATACCATACTTAACTAAAGAGTAGTGATTAGGGTTAGGGGAGAAATGAGGAGAAATCGTGAATATAGAAGAGAAATGGGGAGAAATAAGCCCACTACTCATAGCGTCGGCTACCCTCGCTATGGGGTATATAACGTGCTATAGTGCACGCAACTCAGACTATGCTTTTTGAACAGAATGGATGAAAACAATAAAATCAGAAAAAGAAATCAAATATGATATAAGATAATTTTCATAATAAAATACCCTAAAAAGAGCATACACACCTGCGTATATATCTTCACTTATATTTATTACACGTGATGCTTTGCTTATGCCACCCCTTGACAAATGAAAAATTCTATCAAACACGTCAGGATGCCCATAGTGCATACGTACTCTGTAGAAAATGTACGTTAGTTAAAAATATACACAATCAAAACCCATATACACCACATAATATTTAGTTAAAAATAAGTTTAAGGTTTAAGAACCAAAAATTGTTTCATAAAAGATAGCTTCTCAGACTCTCAGATATAATGATGTAGCCTTAAGCTGAGAACAGAATTAGTGAAAGAAGATGAAGATCTTCCTCACTGATCAGTACAAGTTTCATGGAATCCACCAAGGCTCGATTTAGAAAATAAGAAGGTAGGAAAGTAAGAACAGTAGATTCAGATAGTAATAAGAAGAGAGCGTAAAGATATCTTCATTAATTAGGGCACAATAATTAAAGTTGCTCCTCTCCTTCATGGTCCACCAAATTTATACCTATATCATTTGCAGTGGACAGTCCAATGATATGAGTTGTGGTTCTCCTAGAAAGAAGGTCCGATCAAAGTCCGACCATATATGGGTCTCTTCATTAAATGATAGAGGCCCACTCTGTCCACCCAAATAAGCATATTCCACTGGAATTTCAGAATGACTCTAAATAGTATAAGTATTAAGTACGGAATCATATAATTAAATAGGTTATGTTTTGAAGTTATGACAGTGCTATTTGAAAGTTGAAAGATCAGGCTTTGGTAATTCAGTAATCGGGTGGATCGGGACTAGCCAGTGATGCAGCCCTTATAAGTGCTTGCATTAATAATAGGCTCGATTCTAATCGAGCCTTGGACCAAGCCCAATAAAATGGCTTGGACTCTCATGGTAGACTTTCCACTCTTAAACCATGAGAGTATAAATATGAGTGGACCCTAAAGGAGGAGGCTAGTTGAGTTTTATTTTAATCAAGGTATTTCTCAACGTTATTTCTTTCTTTCTTTTATTTCTTTCTTTCTTTTATTTCTTTTATTTCTTTCTTTCTTTCCTTCTTTCTTCATTTATTTCCATAGATTCTACAATTCTTTCCAATTTACCATTATCGATTATCCTTGGATTGGGATAATCCTTCAAACTTCAACCGATTCTCAAGGAGTTTGAACCCTAATCGATCACTATTGATTCTGATTTCTTACGAACTGTTCAAGGCCTACATCAGCCAGTTAAATCAAAACAAAAACATTTAGGATAGACAAAATAAAATCACGATTTTTATTTTATTTTAAATTATGATCCTACGGTTACTTTTTATACAGTTCTTACCTCTGACAGGCTCTCTCAGGAAACCCTCTTCATTCTCCGATGAGCTATTTTGTAGACTTTGCTACTCTAGACACAAAAATACTATTCTATATTTTATGTATTTCCTTCTTAAACAGGTATTAATTATGAAAGAAACTGAGTCTCCTAATCACCTCAGTATTTCTCTCAGTTACGGTATAGGAATCTTCCACCTCACCATTTAAGATATGGCCATGTGAAATACTATAGAAAATAAATGAGAATGCTTATATCCTTAAGCCTCAATGTAGCTGATCTGTGCAAAAATATTTCCCTGCTGAGATTGAAGACAATCAATTGAAAACAATTAATCCCCAAGAAAGGCTGTCTGATACTTAAAGAGGCTAACGGCATTCTCAAGATGGCTCGAACAAGGGTCATTTACTTATTTCTCTCTAAAATGGTCAAGCACTCCCATTGCCAATTTTCCACTCTCATGTGATGTGAGTAAAAATATGAGTGGAGCAGGTGGGGGACAGTTGGTTAATCTTTTCCAAAATCATACTTTTCCTAAGGTATTTTCCTTTTCTTCTGTTCTTCGTTTCCTTTTTTATTCTAAGATTGGTGGATTTTAATCATTCAAAAGATTCCAGAGCAATCAAGATCATTGGTGATCTTCCAAATCTTAATCTTGAAAGTGGCGCATTGCATAGATTAATTATTTACTTGGCCATCCTACCTACATAAATATCCATCATTTGAAGAATTCACTAATAAACAGGGTTAAGGTTATACCTCTTGAACTTCATGTTTTTAATCATTGATACTATTGCAGTATTGCCTAATGATAAAATTTATAAATAAAAAATGAACATATAAGAAAAAATTTATTACTTTAAAGGATATGCCAGAACACGCTGACCCAATGTGACAAAGCTTGTCTCCTGATTTGACATAAAAGCAGCCAGCGAGGATACACTGAAAAAATAGTATTACATTATGGTTAAAGAATTATATATTAAATACAAAAAATATAGAGAAGCCCTAGAGATCTGAAAAACCTTCCAGTAAAAACATGTTCCCTCACTCCAAGAATTGTAGGGGCACGGAGGCTATGTGAATTCCAATATTTTTCGTCAAATTCCTCAAGTAAATTTCTTATTTTCATAGCCTCTTCTAAATAGTTATCCTGCAAAATCAATAAGCAATATTTAGCCACCGCACCAAAACTGGTGTGTATAACATTATCTAATATTCTAATTGATGTCATTAAAATACAGCCAAAATCAAGTGATCTGGCTGCACACGAGATAAAAAAATAATTACATAAGTTTTTAATTGTGAGAATGAAGAAAATATAAAATTTACCTGATTCATGTCTATGGTTTGTATTGCACTCCCACGCGTGAATATTATAGCATGATTTTGGTTTTCTGGCTTTCCTTCCCCAAGTTTAGGATTTCCAGGAAGCTTAATGGAATAGATTTCCTGTAAAAATGTCAAATAATATTAATAACGTTCAATATCTCTATCAATTAAATAATGGTGATAAGACCCTATTCTTCTATCAAATAAATCACACAATAAACAGAATAAAAATATATAAAAATGAGTAGAAAGTAAATTTTTGGAATGAAAAGGTTATAATCATCATTCCTGGTAGTTGGTACTATAGTTTTTTTGTTACAAAGGGTAAAAATCTAACTGCAACTAGTAACTACTAACATGAGTCATGGATTCAATCTTTTAGCCTTTTACATGCATTGGGGAATGTCCCACTAGAGAGATAATAGATAATATCCATGATTAAAATATAACTAGCGCAAGGTAGAAAAAAATAGAAGGTTAAAAAAGGAGTATGGACAATTGGAAATTAAGTCATTAACAAATAAAAAATCTGTAAATAAACGATGAAATGATATTAAAAAAATGCAAAACCTGATCTTTCCCATGGATATCTGCCTTTACAAGCTTTGAGTAAAATTGATTCCCCCCCTCATCATGTATAAATGCAACTCGGAGTGCCTCATTTCTAGAACAAGAATGGATGAATTAAACATATAAGAGCAAAGCATTCTGATACACTCCATCGTTGAATGGAAAACCAGAAGTGAAATTGACGTAAAAACTTTGGTACTAGATTAAATTTGGTACATCGGAAGAAGAATTTTTTTGATAAAGCTAAATTTCACTGATTAAATAATATCTGTTCTAAAAACAATCCAGAAACAATTGGTAAAATAATCTATTATGACAAAAAAATTAAGTGAAAAGAATGAAAAACAAACCTCTGCATTAATAGAGAAATGTCAGCTGCCTCAGCTGTCTTTTTCAGCTTTTGCTGGCCGTAAATTTGACAAGAAACTACATAAGTAAATTTTAGATCTGCTTGCGCACGAGATAAAAGTGATGTTTCGTATCCTCGTGAACTAAGAATTTCTGCTCCCGTATAACCATCTTCAATTCCTGCAAAAGTAAAAATTACTCCATTGCTCACCATAAAAGGAAATAGAGATACCCCCACGATAAAAGGAAATAGAAAAATAAATGTAACACAAATAAATACTCACCAGATGACCGTTTCTCTAAATAACTCTGTAACATCAGTGCTCTTCTATAATACATCATTCCTCGAACTTTCAATATCATAAAAAATGAAATCAAAGAATTTTTTTTATTATTCAGTATTTTATATTTGTAAATTCGAGTACGAATGATAATCTATTAAATGAATTATATGATCTTATCGGTTATAAACTTAATATTAATTAATTAAATTATATCAGAAAATATGTCATTACAATTTATAAATCAAATACAGATTTGTAATCACATATCCCAACAATATTTACTAATTATCCAGTCAATAACAAAATTTATAATTCACTATACTACTGTGTATTTTCTAGTTAAAAATAACAACACATACCTGTTCTAGATAATGTCTGGCCACGATACGATGCCCAAAATCGAAGTTCTAATGTATCGCTATGGTTTTCTTTAAGCGCTTCTGCAGAAGTGTCACTACGTCCAATTCGCTCCAAAAAATTCTCCCATTCATCTAACATAAATATCAATGAATAAATACACTAAGTGGACGAAATATGTATTTATGAATTATGAGGTGAAAAAAATCAAGATATCCTTAAATAAGTAAGAAAAAACAAGCAGCTAAGCAACTGAAAATAAGGATGAGATACTTACATTGCAATAATACTAATCTAGGAAATTAATTAAAAAAACAGCACACCCTCCATATCATAAATAGACCCTCCATAAACAGAGAATGATTAAATAGGGAAAAGATGGTATATGATCTCATATGCTAATTAAATGGGGACATCTTAAGACTTTCATGAGATGGAGGGGATGGCTTGTATTTATGACTTCTATTTCTCTAATTTCAAGACTCTAAGTTGCTTTTATTCCTATTTTATATCTATTTTTATCATCTTATGTACTTGCTTAATGCTTATTAATATGCATTTTATATTTTTCCTTTATTTAAAAGTATTTTTACTGATTTTTACTAATTCAATATGATTTTTACTGATTTTTACTAATTCAATATGATTTTTACTGATTTTTAAAAAATGCTCGAATGCGTGCGTCTGCATAGTGGTCGCATACCGCATAGTGCGGCGACATACCGATCAGAAGTATGTTCCGCATAGATTGCATAATTTTCATTCTGAACATTGGTTATAGGAGCCCTATAATGGGACATATGGTCTGAGAGAGATTAAAACAACACACACTGTGACTCCAAAAGTTTTGCTAAGAGAACTCATCAGGAACATCAGCCTCTCCTTCAGGCCAAGGTACCATAGAAAAAGCTATTATCACCCTTTGGAGGACACTACACTTCAGATGTGGGAAACCAACTTCCTGAGGCAGTCTATCTAGTTAATTGTCACTAGATAGCATAGCCAATTGAAAAGTTCCGATGGGTTTTATAAACTCATCTTCCTTTTATCTTTTTTGTTTCTCCAAACTTTGTAATTCAGGCATTGGTCCTCATTATTTTAATGAAATTTTTTATTTCTTTCAAAAAAAGTAGTTTCCGTGAAAGATTATTACCAGGAAAGATTGTTTGCAGGTAGAAAAGTGTAGAGATTCCATCCACATTTTCAACCCAAAGACTAGAATAACTATAGAGCACAGTCTCAGAATAATATGGTGTGAAAACACTGAAAAAGCAAAGTTTTGTTAAACTCATTGACAGAAAATAGTTACTATGTATTAGAAATTTCAAAATCTCATAGAAATGCACCAAAAGGGAATCATTTCTGAAACAGCTGTAGCAGAAGGTATGTCCATAAATAATGAATTGGTGAAAAATTGCAGTCTCCTTCTCGCTTCTAAATTCTTCGGAATATTAGCTGAAGAGTCTTTTACAGTGAGAAGCAAATGTAGTCGTTTGATTTGCTCTATCTGCATAAATGATTATTAAAATCACACACACACTGACACACATATATAATAGGATATAGTTCTTTATAAAATTACATACAATTTCAGGATCTCTGGGCCAATTTATTCGAGCAAAGAGACGACCTTCCTGTTGAGCTTTGACTAAAATTTGGATTGTATCAAATTGTTCTCTGTAAAAAGAATCATAAAACATAATTTTGAACCACAAGTGTAAAAACAAATACATTTCCAATATCATCATCTAATAGAAAATGGATTCTCATCAAAACCTCGGATTGGATGTGAGAAGTTCATGGGTAACAGCATCATATAAGTCAAGTACAGCTTTAGAAACACCTCTTTTTAATTCAGGTGTTTCGTTCCTTACCTGTATAAAAATGGCAATGAATTTCACATGATTAAGCAAAATATTAGTGAATAAGTAAATGTTGATATTAAATATACAGTAGAACATATGTAAAAAGTAGTAGATTGATTGTTTTTCCACAAAGGTCTGCATCAAGCTGTAAAATCTCAATAGGCCACATGTGGAAGCCCATATCTCCTGGTCAAAGGCATGATCTGGGAATAATTGTCGCTTATACTTGAACAAAGAAAAAAAGAACTTATCTCACAGTCACAGAGAAATCTTATCTCTTTTTTATGAAAATGTAGGCCTTTCCCAATTTACAACAAATTATAAAACAAATGAAGTGGGCCTTATCCCTGTTTTCTAGGAACAATAGTAGATAGATTTTTTGTTATTATTATGTCCAACCTTAATTGTGTTGGGTTATGTTAAGTAAATGGAGTTATACTTATAAGTGTGGAGACTGTCATTAATTGGCACCCTGTTAATGGGCCAATTATAAAGTTATTAATTGGGTCAGTCCAATTAATATTACACTATATATAGATAAGTTTTATTAAACATTGTATCTCTCTATTATTATTGATTCCGTGATTAATAAAGAGTCACCATCAAGGCACCAACAGTAGACGTACATGGTACACCAACTTGGGGAGAACCACTATAAATCTTTTTGTTCTTGTTTACTTTAATTTTCTCAGTCCAGTGTGTGATATTGATTCAGATCTGATCCGAATCAATCGTGAGAGCATTCTGATAGTGACAGAGTGATTGAAAACCACCACATTGTGAGGAAGAGATCGAGCTTGGGGAAATCAAACTACTGTTTGATTGACAAATTGTTCCTTTGTTTCTGTTATGAAGGTCAAGATACAAAAGACTGTCTTCATTAATGAAGAAAATTTACTATTAGCAGAGAAGATATAACTTACAAGAAGTCCAGTCAAAGCTGTAAACCTTGTTAAGACACTCTTCAACTTCTTTGGTTTTATTGTAACAAAGAGTGAATGATCTGATATACTACTATTAATTTCACGGAAAAGCCTTTCAACCCTGAACCAAACAATATAAACTAGGAAAGGTTAAATATTTATAAAAATAAATAAGAAAAGCAACAGGTATCATTTTTGACAACACATACCAAATCCTCCCTGCAGCATCAAGCTTTGCTGAAGAATCAAGCTTTCCTGTAGCATCATGAATTTCTTTGTCATCAACCAAAGAGTGAAGAATTCTTTCAGCACTATAGTAGCATTCCTGAACAGCATATCCCATATACTCATCCTTAGATATTCGATTCCATAGTTCTTCTGGTGACTCCTTGCAATCCAAAGCTAAATCAATTGCCAACAAGATCTACAAAAATGTTTTCAAACAATAGTGTTAGAAAGATAAAATAATGTCAAAAGATTTCTCACAGATCTAAGTATGTCAAACCTTACTACTAAGAAGAAACAAAGGCCATTGAACCAATTTCAAGCTTCCAGTGTTACTGGGAATGGAGAGCAAATCCATCTCCCTAGATAAAAAGAAATTACAAACTGTTTTTTTTAGAAGAAAAAATAATTAACTGTAAAAAAAAATCAATTATACACATACATTACTGGCCATGAAATAACTTACCTGTTACTAATGTAATCCTCTTCACGTAAACTTTTGATGATCTCATTCCAGAATGGAGCAAATGTTGCTGCCTCAATCTTGTTTTGCTGTATTTTTTTTTGCAAAAACATTAATGTTATTTGAGAACACCCTACAAACAATAAAAAAAACTAAACAATAATAATTAAATAACTAAGTGTAACAAAGTACTAATTATAATATCATCATGATATTTTTTATAAAGGTTAAAATTTCATTAATAAATAAAACAGGTCTTTCCTAGAATACATAGAAAATAAATAAACAGTAAAGAAGGAAACACTAGTGTCCTTAGCATCATGTTGCTCCCAGTATGGTGGCAGAAGCTTTTAGGAATAGTTCCTCCAGCTTGTGAGTATTGGGCATCCAGAAAGTCAATCCCCACTCCCCAGAGCTGTTGGATCGAGCTCAAAGCTGAGCTTTACATCTCTTACGATCTCCTTCATCACCTCTTTTTGTGGCCTGAGTTCAATCATCCTCCACTTCCTGTTAGAAGTACCCATAGGAGCCTCCAGCAGTCTGATCTCTTCTTGAATTTTTGCTTCTTCTCCATGATGTCTCCTCAACTGATAATAGGTATACCGTGTCCTGATCTTCTCCACCAAACATTATAACATGCTTTTGAAACCTCTATCAAAACCCATAGTTTGAGTTGCGCGCGATATACCCCATAGAGCGTGGGTAGCCGGCGCTATCTACCCGCGCTATGAGTAGTGGGCCTATTTCTCACGATTTCTCCCCATTTCTCCCCAGAATATTTACAATTCTAAAATTAATGATTTCACTTAATCACTACTCTTTAGTAAGGTATGGTATTGACTATTAATTTATAATATATTGAATATTGATTGCATAATACAGGGTATATTAAGTATGGTATTTAAAAAAATTAAAAATACACTTGGCGCTATGAAGGCTCTATAGCGCGGGTAGCCGGCGCTACGCGCTATGGCGCAACTCAAACTATGTCAAAACCTCCCTTAAAAAGCTACAATTAAAGAAGATATTGTCGGTAGTCTCCATGACTTCTCCACATAGCACACAGTGATTAAATGTAGGGATCCCTCACTGTGAATTTAAGTGAGAACTATAATTAAGTTCATCAGCCTCTACCTAAGTCTCCACAACATCACTGCAAATTTAACAGGCTTTTTGGATCAGATTCCAGCTGCCAAAGTGATGCAGAGCATCTTAATGCATTATATAATAAAAGTGCCAACCTTAGAATTAATAGCATTGGGCCTCAACTGAACGGACACACTCCTGAACAGGCCCAAGCTTGGCTCAAGATGGCTTGAGTCATTGTGCTTCACTTTTGAAGCCATTTAGACTCACATTGTGGAGGTTGTCCACTACACACAATGTGAGTATAAATACCAAGTGGACCCAAAGAACGGTTTCTTTTTGCTTGACATTTGTGAGGTATGTTTTTTTTTCTCTCTTCTCTTTTTTTTCTTTCTTCTTTGTCTGTATTTTCAGCGAGAACAGAAACCAATTGGTGGATTCCAATCTGATTTCTTCCCTCTCTGCCGACTATCAAGAAGAGATTCATAACTCTTCTCACCCTTCAAAACAGAGTTACATTGTTCTGTATTACAAAGGATCAACCAGGTCTGGAGGGGATAATGAGCTGAGTATGTCTTTCATACATCCCCCACACCAACCCCTACCAATTGAGAAAATAGTCTTGATCACACACCATCATACATGCTACACCATTAATCCATTATAATATTATAGTTTAACCTATTATAATTTTACGTTATGACTTTTTATTTTGAGTAGGGTGAAATGTGTGAAATATAAGGATTAAAGTCTAAAATAGAAATACTTATTGAAAATACTTAAAACTTAAAAGTCAAATTGAAAAATTAGAGGATTTTATTTTAACCAAATTCGAATTTGAATATCGAAAATTATATTCGACTAATAAACGAACCAAATCCGAATATCTTGTTAGTAAAAAAATTTAAATACGGGGGTATTCAATTCGTTTACAGGCCTAGCCAGAAATTCACCCACTATGCCCTTCCATGGAGTCTGCACTGGAATGTCTTAGGAGGACTGACTTGGCAAATCTCTTCCAAGAGGAACAGAAGGCTGAGACAGCACACCTTAAAACGACCAGAGACTCTAGTCAGAGAGATAATTAGGGATATTGATGTAGCTAACCAAAGAGAGAGTGATTAGCTAGAGATTGGATGAAGAAATCCAATCGAGAGAGGGTTTAGAGACTGGATTCCACCAGTAGAAGGTTCTGGATTCCACCAGAAAATAGGGCGACAGGAAGAAATTCGGCAATAGAATAGTAAACAGCAGAAAAAAAAAGAGAAAAGAAAAGAAAAGCCGCAGGGGAGATGAAGAGACAGGTACCTTTTTTTAAAAATAAATCATAACCGTCTGGTCCTCCTTTATTCCTTTATTTATACTCATCTCAAAAGGTGGAGGACTGCCTTTGAGATGAGCCTGCAGAATCAGTTAAGTTTAATTGTGCTCTTTGCAAAAGAAAGAGCACAATTGGGACCATTTCCATGTAGTTGTCCTACATCAGGCGACCCCTCTTCAGCAACATTCGACCCCGGATGTTCTTTAAGATCTGGTTCTGGAGG
>LFYR01001927.1:587569-648774 GCA_001185155.1 Zostera marina
ACTGAATTCCAGCAAGAGTTGTTCAACTGCCATCGGTATCTCATGAACAGAGTCACTGTTATTGGGATGTAGAACCAATGCTAAGCCTCCACCCTCCTGTGCTACTGTCTGTGTAAAACACAATCTGTTCTGAATAAGCAGATTGACCTCAATTTTTTTCTCTGAATTCTCAGGTGGCAAAGGCATTAAGGTTATCCTTCTCTCACCAACTTGAATAATATATTGGTTCAGTCTGCCCCTGTAGACAGCATCAGCATCATGTTGCCAAGGTCTTCCCAAAATTATATGTGTGGCATCCATGTCCACTACATCACAAACAATTTTTTCAGAATACGACTTACCAATGGATAGGGGTACTACACAAGTCTTGTGTACTTTAGCTGCCTCCCCAGTCTTGATCCAGCCCAATTGATAAGGATTAGGATGTTTGTCCACGGGTAGTTTGAGTGCATCCACAGCTCTAGAAGAGATTAAATTGTCAGTGCTCCCATTGTCTATAATGATATCCAATGTTTTACCTTTAACCGTGCCTCTAGTCCTGAATAAGTTATGTCTCTGTGAATTTTCAGAACACTTTGGAGCCAAACAGAGTCGATGTAACACACACACTAGTCTGTCCCCATCATCAGCAAAAGCCTCTTCATCGTGCTGTAATTGTGTCTCCTTATCAGAATGAATAACCTCTTCTTCACATCTTTCGCAGAGATGCACCCCTTTCTTTTGAGGGCACACATTCGATTTGTGTCCTATTTCTTGACACTTATAGCATCTAATCAGACTTGGTCTGCTCTGAGGGTCGAGAGGCACCTCTGACTTTTCAGCTGGAGTTCCCAATATTCCTTTCCCTTTATAATCCTTCTTGGTTGGTAGGGGATTCAGTGTGCTGGATTCACTTTTATTTGTCCCGGTGGAATAAGAAGCATATCTTGAATGAGGAGTTACTGAATTCTCCACCCTTTCTGCCATATTAATAGCATCTGCCAAATCAAAGATTGTATGCAAGGGCATTTTATCCTGGATTGAGTATTTTAACCCTCCTACATACCTGGCTACCATTTGATCTTCATTCTCCTCTAGATCATTTCTAGATGATAACCTTGAAATTCCAATGTGTATTCTTCCACAGTTCTAATCCCCTGTTTACAATTCTGATATTGTGTGAAAAGGACTCGCTGATAGTCTTTTGGGAGAAATCTTTGTCGAATTAGTTTCTTCATTTTTGGCCAAGTTCTGACCTTTTTTTGTTGACGGGCTCTAGCAGTTGTCACTTGTTCCCACCACACTGAAGCTCCAGATTTAAACCTCACACTAACCAATTTAACTTTCTTATTTTCTGGAACTTCCATGACTTCGAAAAATCTCTCCACTTCAGTCAACCAATCTAACACTTCCTCGATTCTCATGTGACCATTGAACTGAGGTATTTCCAGGCGCAGTCTGTACTTGCCATATTCATTTTCATAAGGTGGATATGGGCATTGTTCCTGCCGCCTATTCTGATTGAAAAAATTCTGTTGATTCTGACCTCTATGTCGTTGGTACTGCAATCCATAATTATTCTGTCTTCTATTGGTCTGTTCAGGTGCTCGGTAACCCCATTCATCAATTTCAGACGATGAAGAAGAAGAGATGACAGCATGGTTCTTAGATCTGCTGGACTCACCTCTGGAACGGCCGGTTTTGGGCTGATTGGACACAATCTGATGCACAGTGAGAGCCAGATTCTCCACCACAGAAGTCAGATCTGCTAATGACTTCCTCAGATCTTCTACATCCTTTTTTGTGACCATGTCTGACATTTCCAGGAGCGTTAGCCTTGAATCTGATACCACCTTGATGTAGCTAACCAAAGAGAGAGTGATTAGCTAGAGATTGGATGAAGAAATCCAATCGAGAGAGGGTTTAGAGACTGGATTCCACCAGTAGAAGGTTCTGGATTCCACCAGAAAATAGGGCGACAGGAAGAAAATCGGCAATAGAATAGTAAACAGCAGAAAAAAAAGAGAAAAGAAAAGAAAAGCCGCAGGGGAGATGAAGAGACAGGTACCTTTTTTTAAAAATAAATCATAACCGTCTGGTCCTCCTTTATTCCTTTATTTATACTCATCTCAAAAGGTGGAGGACTGCCTTTGAGATGAGCCTGCAGAATCAGTTAAGTTTAATTGTGCTCTTTGCAAAAGAAAGAGCACAATTGGGACCATTTCCATGTAGTTGTCCTACATCAGATATCAACCTATCTTTTAAGACTTAAGTCTTAAATAAGGATTGTGGTTCACAATTGAAAGAGCCTACTATGCAGGTTTGGGAGACCAGCCTCCTGAGGAAAGCACTTAGTTACTAGATCACTTAGTGCAATTGCTATATATAAGAGAAAGTCGATAAATAAATCCATCTCCTTACTTTTTCTCTTTCATATTGTACTTAGGGGCACTGCCCTTCATTATTAATGAAAAACTTTACTTACTGCAAAACAAAACAAAATGACTCGATGTAGCTCACCTGAACAGAAGATCCATCTTGACTTAACCTGTAACGCACAAACATTAAAAAAATATTACATTATACAATGACTACAATGCAGTAGGATAAGGGGGAAAAAATAAGTGAAAAGAGAAGAAAAACAAATAAAAAGGACAAAATTATTTTCATTTAACTTTAACAATTTTCAGTTTACAACACATCTTCATCAAAACAAGGCAAAGTTTCAAATGTGACATGTTTCCATGAGCTTAAACCATGAATAGATGGATACTGAATAATAAATACATGTTTATCTTTTCAAAATCCTTGCACGTATCAACATAATAATATTTATATTTGAAGAAGCCTGTGATTACAATTTAGCGAATTTACAAAGATGGATAAAAAGAAGAAGAAAAACCTTTTTGCCATTGGGGAAACAAGATTTTTAGAGAATGCTTGTGGAAAATTCTCAAACCTCTTATGCAACATTTCAATCGACCTTATCTGCAAGAAAATAAAAATGTACAATACCGAAAAAAAATCATTAGGCTGACTAAAAATCATTATTATAGAGCCATAAGCAAAAGACGTTGAGAAAAAAAACCTCCCCAAGACGAGCACGAGCTCCCATCACTCCCCCAACAAAAGCAGATAAAAGTGTGTACCAGATGTGGATATCCATTAGGTATATCTGAGATATGCAAAAGTAGATAAATCAATCTTTTCTAGAACTATGCAAAAAAATACAAATTAGATCACTTAACAAGAGGTATCGACAATGTGTGGATTGTAGAGTAAGAAACTCGGTAATTTGGAAAATAGAAAATGGAAAGAAAAACTTCACTGTAATAATTGAGGCCACCAGAACTAGAAAACATAAGGATACACTTGCTCCTGGTATATGGTTATACATGCCCACCAAATTCTCTATATTACTGTGGAGAATCAAGAACCTACAGATCAAGACTGTCTATGCTGAAGGGATGGAAAATTCAAATACAATCGACTTGTCTGCTCAGTGGCCAAGAGGATGAAACCATAAGACATATAGTCTAGATTCCTACTGATTAAGACCACTAATTTGATTGATAAATCAATCTGGAAAATCAGTAACACCCACCCACCAAGCCTCACCTCACCCCCTTCACTATCTTTAATGAAAACTTTTAATATTTGCAAAAAATAAAAGCCCCACTTCACCCACTAAGAGATATCATTGAAGCTTGCCAAAAAATGACTCAGTACTCCTTTTTTTTTAAAGTAATTAAATTTCATTAAAATAAGGGCAATGCCCAAGTTACATAAAGTATAGAAATAATAAACAGAAGTAAAAAGAAATAAATAAGAAACTCATTGACTCTCTCTCATTAGCCATGTAGTCTAGTTATACAGTAACTAGATATGCTGCCTCAGGAGGTTGGTCTCCCATATTTCCATCATAGAAGTCTCCAAAGGGTGACAACAACCCTTCTTGTAACACTCTGGATCAAAGGAGAGACTGATGTCTTTAATGACCTCCTTAAGGACTACCTCAGGAGGCCTATTAACGTGTTGTCTATATCTTTTATTTCTTTCCGTTCATATATGCCACAACAAGCACCCAATAGTATTCCATAGTAGCCCACAAGGGAGAGAGTGGTGCGTAATTTTTTACGCAGCCTCCGTCAGATCCCCCAATCTAATATCTGAACTGGATTGGGTGGAAATTGGAATATTTATTATTTTCCAGAAGGCGAGATTCAGGTGCTCAGCCAACGGAATTAAGAGAGATCTGGAATAAGAACAGTTGAAGAAAAGATGACTCTTAGATTCTTCTTCCAGATTTCATAACAAACAAGCAGGAGGTACTTGCACTTTCCAACTTTTTAACTTCCTGAACGTGTTTAGGTGATCCTATTTCACCCTCCACAGGAAAATAAAGAATTTTGCCAGCATCCTCCACTCCCCCTCCTTGGGGACTCTGCATTGGAACATACTGGGGGACTTTCATGACACATTTGGTCAAAAGGAAACAGAAGATTCAGATAGCATGTACTCAGACCTCCTGAATAAATCCTCGCAGAGAACAGAGATTATCAAAGACTCCAGCCTATCTTTTGCAACAGACATCTTCAAGAAAAGTTGTGGCTCACCAATGGAGGAGACAAAAATGCAGGTTTGAAAGACAAACCTCCGGAGAATGTAATTGCTAGATAAGAGGAAGTCGATGGGCAAAAACACATCCCCCTATTTTCTTTTATTTTTCCTCCAATGTTTACTTAAGAGTATTACCCTTTATTAATACAATGAGAAAAATTAATTTTTGTAAAAAAACAAGAGGTACTGACCAAGACAAGAAAAACTAAATTTACGAAAATAAAAAAATATTGGAGAATAAATACTTACTGCCACTATAGGTGCCCATAAACTCGCAATAGATAGAGCATTGTTATTATCTGAAAAAAATAATGGTGTACAACAAGTTTTCACATTGATTTTTTTGAAAAAAAATAGAATATAAAAAGAGAATAAAATATAGAATATAAAAAATAATGGTATACAAGAAGTTTGTGTCCTATCCTATTTACAATAAAATAGATTCGCATTAGTTTGTTGTCATCTGAATTTATCTCAGAAATGCTCATAACATTTCTCATTCATGACTAAGAATGGTTGGTAGTCAAGGGTTTTCTATAAGGGACAGTGAAAAATAAAATCAAGGTTTGAGTTACGCCATAGTGCGTAACGCCATAGTGCATAACCCTAACCCTATTTAATATTTTAAACCCTAAAGGGTATTTGGACGGATCCTAAGTCCTAACCCAGATCTGCCTAAAAGTCCAATAGTCATAGAGCAGGGAGATAGCGTTGGTTACCCACGCTATAGCGTACGCAACTCAAACCATGAATATAATAACTAAAAATATCATATATACCTAGAAACCTAGCCATAAGGGAAAGAGTCGATAAATTCTCATCCCAATTTTATTTTATTTTTCATCTCTTGTATTCTGAGGGCATTGTCTTTCATTACTAATAAGAAAATTTAATTTCTTCAAAAAAAGCAAAAGATGGATACTAAACTGGAAAAAATTTAACAGAATAAAATGACCATAACAAAACAAAAATTACTTACCTTTTGAAACTAAATCATGCCAAGAGTATGGCAATGCTTTGAGGCCATGAATTATCCTAGTAGGTTCTACAAGAGGCTCTATCTGAGACGCAACGCAGTGATGCAATCAAAAGAACCATAAATCATGTACAACCGAAATATGGTTTCAAAATTTCAATGTAAACAAAAAATGAAAAACTTATTACATACCTGGAGATAATAAGTGAACAAAAATTTGCAAACAAATATCACCAACCAGAAAAGGACATATCTGCAAATATTGGTTTTAAAAAAAGTCGAAATTATATAAAACAAGCACTATAATACTATATTCAACACTTCAAAATCATAAAGGTAAAATTATATTTACAAGGAAAAAAAGAAAGAAAAAAATGAAGAGGGGAAGGCAATTCATGCAGCCCATGGTAATTGATTCAAAGCATAATAGTTATCTTTTTTTTTTGAAGCAGTTAAATATTTTCATTAATCATAATGCAGGACATTGCTCTGATTACATTGGGGATAAGAAAATAGAATATGGTAAAGAGTACAAGACTCATTTGACACTTTTCAGTTTCCACACAGCCATACTGCCCAAGGTTTAAAAACCGATGGTTAACCGGCTGACCAGTAAAAAATCCAAAACCGGTAGCCGGTTAATTGGAGCGGGTTTGTGGGTCTGACCCGTACCCGACCCAAATATCCGACCCATTTTTTAAAACCAAAAATTTATTTTAAGACCAAAAATTTATTTTAAGGCAAAAAATATATTTTTATGCCAAAAATTTATACATTGGTCTATGAAAAGAGCTATATTATTTTTAATAAAAGCTTTTCTCACTCTTAAGACTTCATATTTGTTTTAGACAAAATGAATCTTTATTTATAGACCAACCTTCTTTGTGTTTTTTGAATTCTATCGATGTGGGACTAAAAAAGTGTAGTTAAAAATATTATAAAATATTCTTTGTACTTTTTATGAATGTGGGACTAAATAAAGTGTACATGCATGTATTATTACTTTGTACACTTTATATCAATACATGCACGTACACTTTATAATAATACATGCATGTACACTTTATTTAGTCCCACATTAATAAAAAGTATAAAGAATATTTTATAATATTTTTAACTACACATTTTTAGTCCCACATCGATAAAATTTAAAAAACACAAAGAAGGTTGGTCTATAAATAAAGATTCATTTTGTCTAAAACAAATATGAAGTCTTAAGAGTGGGAAGAGCTTTTATTAAAAATAATATAGCTCTTTTCATAGACCAATGTATAAATTTTTGGCATAAAAATATATTTTTGGCCTTAGTGAATTTATGAAAAAGAAAAAATTACGAAAATACCCCCACCGGTTAACCGGCCTAACCAGAAAACCGGTCAGCCAGAACCGGTTACCGGTTACCGGTTAACCGGTTTTTAAACCTTGATACTGCCTAGTGTTGAGTACTAGGTTATCTGCCTCCGGAGGTTGGTCTCTCATATTTGTATCGTGCTATGCCCCAATGGATGACAACAACTCTTCTTGAAGCCCTCAGGATTGAAAGAAAAGCTTATGTCATTTATTATCTCGTTGAGTACCGTTTCTGATGGTCTGGGTAAGTGATGCTGCCATCTTCTGTTTCTTTCTGCTCATATGTGTCAACTTAAGGCTCCAATCGTGTTCCATAATAAACCCCAAATTGGAGAGTGACGTGTTAGCTTTTGACATGCCTCGGTTAGGTCTCCTAGCCTAATGTCTGGGTGTGTGGTTGTGGGTGTTGGTATGTTCATGATTTTCCAGAATATGTTGTCTAGTTTTTCTATTAGGGGTAATAAAAGGCTCTAGTGTAAGTGCAGTTGAAATAGTTATCTTATTTCTAGTGATGAATTTAATGAAGAAATGGAAGGATCTCCTGATCTGGTCCTTCAATGGTTTGACCATGATCGGGACATTTCTACCTCTCATTAAAGAGATTATGAGTTATGACTCACACTAAATGGACTGTAAATTACCATTAGTGTGAGTATAAATGTAATGGACCCAGCTGGCAGGATATCATCTTTGTTTACTGTGCAAAATCAAGGTATTACTCTCCCTTGTTTACTTTCCTCATTCTGCTCTTTTCTACACTCATGTATCTCAGATCTACTTTATTTCTTTTCTACTCTTGGTGGACTCCAAGAATTCCTACATTCCCTGCATCTGTGAAGAAGATCTCTACTCTCTTCTTCATTGATCTTAGCCTTCAGTTAATTGCTACATTAGAAATGATCTACAAGGTCCCTTTAATTGGACTTTCCACTCCAATACAATGGGAGTATAGATAGGAGTGGACTCAAGGAGGAGGACTGGAGGACAACTTATGATATTTTCCTAAAGTGAATTTTCTCACAATTTTCCTCTCTTATTTTTTTTCTCTAATTGTTGCGATTCTGCATATTTCTCATCAGATCTGGTGAATTCCAATCTGATTTTTTCCTTTCTACTAGTGGATTTAGTAGAGCTATTGATGGATTTCAATAGATCATTCTCTCTAGATTTTTCAAGTGTTGGATTTTTTTTTTTTTTGAGAAATTAAAACTTTCGTTACTGAAAAGAGGTTGGGCATAGCCCAAGATTACAGAATATAGGGAAATACAAGTACAGTAAATGTAAAAACATTGTCTATCTCTTATACAGCTATGACCCTGACTAACTGGCCAAGGACTGAAGCCTCAAGAGGTTGGACTCCCATGAGCGTATAGCTTGTATTTCAATCTGTGAAAGATTGTGTTTTTTATAAGATGTAGAATCATATGCAATGCTCACATCCTTTATAATTTCTCTGCTGACAATTTCTGGGGGGCTTAAGGTGTAGTGCTGGATTTATTGTTCTTGCTATTCACACGAATTCTACAGTAAGAAATCTATTGTTCCATTGGTTGTCCTCCATTAGCAATGACCTGAATTATAAGTGGAAATAAAATAAAATAAAAAAGTAGGGAAATGAACTAGGTTCATCGACAGTTCGACACTTTAATATCTAGCCTTGCTTCTAGTGATTAAATAACTAAAAGTGCCTCAGGAGGTTGTTCTCCTAAATCTGAAGAGTAGATATCTCCATTTAAGAACAGAAAGCCTTCTTGAAATCTTCAGATTTGTAAGAAAGGTTGATGACCTTGATGATTTTCTTCGTGAAGATCTTTGGTGGTTGTAGAGTATGTTGTTTCAACCTTATGTTCCTCTCGAATCATATGTGCCAAGGTAAGATACCCAGAGCATTCCATAGCAGGCTCCAAAGAGATGATTGTTGTAAGAGTTTATGGCGTATATGTTTCTATCAGATCCCAAATTCTAATGCCAGGGCTGGTCATAGAGGAAATGGGGGAATATGCTATCGAAAAGAAATGGTTGAAGGTCTCAGCCAATGAGAGAAGGACCAAGGATAAAAGTTAGGTATATCAAGGGAAGAAGCATTGGGGAAATAGAGTGCAGACCTACTCTGGACTCCCACATGTGGAAAACAATACTAGCTAATAAGGAAACCATAGAGAAATGTATAATTTTCTTGAGAAACTATAGGGTTAGGGATCTGGTTCAAAAAGCCACCCAAATTCTCCATGTTGTTGTGGAGAATTAAGCTCATAGAGAAATGTATAATTTTCTTGAGCAACTATAGGGTTAGGGATCTGGTTCAAAAAGCCACCCAAATTCTCCATGCTGTTGTGGAGAATTAAGGTCAAGAGTCTCAACACATTAACTAAGCTACAAAGTTGAGGCCTCAACATAAATACAACTTGCCCGCTATGTGGACAGGAAGAAGAAACATTACAACATCTATATTTTAACTGTCATTACACTAGATCCCTCTTGCTAGAGTCCACTAGCTATCTTAATAATGTTGTTTGGACACTTAGTGGACAGAACCCTCCATCTATCGTAATAGACATTAGGATAGGAGACATTATGAAAACAATACAAAAATTCACCCACAACTCCAACTATTGGGGAGTACACTGGACTATGCTAGCATCCCTTTCCTGGCACATATGGTGCGAAATGAACAGGAGATTAAAACAACACACCCTAAGGCCCCCAAAAATTGTCAGCAGAGAAATTTTAAAGGACGTGAGCATTGCATATGAATCTACATCTTATAAGAAGCATAATCTTTTACAGATTGAAATACAAGCTATGCGCTCATGGGAGTCCAACAGTCCAACCTCTTGAAGCTTCAGTCCTTGGCTAGATAGCCTTGGCCACAACTGTATAAGAGATAGACAATGTTTTACATTTACTATATTTGCATTTCCCTATATCTGTAACCTTGGGCTCTGTCCAACTTTCATTTTCAGTAATGAAAACTTTAATTTCTCAAAAAAAAATGTATTAGCTATGTAAACTATAAATATAATAACTAGAAAGTTGGTTTCCCACATGTCAATTTTTTTTTGAAGCAATTAAATTTCATTAAAAAAAAATAAGGCCAATGCCCAGTTTACAGAGTATAGAAATAAAAAAAACAGAAGTAAAAAAAATGAGCAAAAAGCTCATTACCTCTCTCCCTTTAGCTATGTAGTCTAGTTATACAGTAACTAGATACGCTGCCTCAGAAGTTTGGTCTCTCATATTTCCATCATAGATGTCTCCAAAGGGTGACAGCAACCCTTCTTGTAACACTCCGGATCAAAGGAGAGACTGATGTCTTTAATGACCTCCTTAAGGACTACCTAGGAGGCCTACTAACGTACTGTCTGTATCTTTTATTTTTTTCCGTCCATATATACCACAACAAGCACCCAATGACATTCCATAGTAGCCCCCAAGGGGGAGAGTGGTGCGTAATTTTTTACGCAACCTCCGTCAGATTCCCCAATCTAATATCTGGACTGGATTGTGTGGGAACTGGAATATTCATTATTTTCCAGAAGGCGAGATTCAGGTGCTCAACCAACGGAATTAAGAGAGATTTGGAATAAGAACAGTTGAGAAAAAAATGACTCCTAGTTTCATATTCCAGATTGCACAAGAAGCAAGCAGGAGGTACTTGTACTTTTCAACTTCTTAACTTCTTGAACGTGTTTAGGTGATCGCATTTCACTCTCCACAAGAGAATAGAGAATTTTGTCGGCATCTTCGACCAAATTCCCTCAGCTAACAAGTCTATGTTTTCTATCTCTAATACTTTCCACCATTCCCCCCAACTTGCTTATCGGAATACCAGATCTCCACACAATCATACTATTGGCCCTACAATCCAAACATTTATCCACTAAATTCCTTTCTGAGATAAAAGTTTTCCAGAAATGCGAATCCACAGTAGGCCTGATTTGTATAATGTATATCATTAAACGTTTTTCCTTTAATATACCTATCTTGGATCCATTTTACCAAAATAGAATTACTCTTATCTCAGTACTTTGAAGCTCTTTTAATATTGGTTGCAGTAATGATAACTGATAATAGGTAGGTCTCTAACCCCTAAACCCCCTTCCGCCTTGGGAAGGACCATTTGGGCCCACAGGATCTCTTTCCTTCCATCCCATATAAATTTATAGGCTAACCTTCTTAGCCACAGAATCAGGGATAGTCATATCTTGCGTCCAATAAGTATAGTTTTCAGCTATTATTCAATTAACTAGTTGTATTCTCCCTCCATAGGAAAGACATTTCCCACTCCATCTTGCTAAGAGCGCATCTATTGACTGGATTAGTTTCCAGCATTGTCTAAATGACTTTTTCTTTCCCGTGATTGGTAATCCTAGATATGTTATGGATATTTAACAGTATATCTTAAGATGTCATGCAAAAATTGGTCTTCTACACATGGAAGAGCTCTTGCTCGCATTTACTTCTAATCTCAAGAACAACGAGAATTTCTCAAACAGCGCCTTAATTGCATTAAGCGATTTCGGGTTTGCCTTTGAGAAGATGAGGACCTCATCCGCATACATGAGGTGAGATATAGAAGTAGCACCATTCACCTGATAAGTGTCTATCCTTTTGTTCTTTACTTCACTTTGTATCAATATACCTAGAACGTCCATAACCATGCCAAATAGAATAGAAGATAGAGGATCACCCTGCCTAATCTCCCTCTGGCTTTTGAAGGGAGGTGTTGGAGTCCCTTCCACCAGTACCGAGAATGAAGCAGAGGATATACAATTCCAAATCAATTTGAAGATATAGGAGAAAATCATACGCTTCAAGAGTGGCAATTATAGCCTCCCAACTGACTGTGTCAAAAGCTTTTTTTAAATCTATACTCAAGCAACACCTTTTGGGAGTTCTCTTTCTCCCAAAGCCATGAACCATCTCATCCGCTAGAATGATATAATTTTTTTTTTGAAAGCAACCCACATGTCAATTGTAGTCATCTCCAAAGGGTGTCGAAATCTCTTCTTATGACACTATGGTCTGAAGGAGAGACTGATATCCTTGATTACTTCTTATGCAACTAAGATTACTCACTTCCAAATATGGACTAGGAACATCACTAAACCAGAAGCAGCATCGACAATTAGAAATCATAATTATCTAGCTAAATACTAACCCTTCAATGAAAAAAAGACCAAAATTATATCCAAATGAGGTAGTTTAAACATAACTTGCTTAACATTGATAGTTATGACTGCATGGAAGAACTTGAATTGTTCGGTTAAAAATTGAGCGTAGGAGATGTCACTCGATCACTGACGTAGCCCACTACAATAATTTAACAAATCATTGGCTCGAAAAGGCCCAAGCCATGATTTTGGATCTCTAATGGGCCAGACCAACTCTCATTGTGGATTTCCACTCTCACGCAATGAGTATAAATATGAATGACCAACGACTGATGAGACAGTTGAGATTTTGTTCCATTGAGGTAGCTAATTTCTCTCTTGATTCCTTCTTTCTTTTTCTCCACTATTCTCTATTTTTTCAAAGTTCCTTATTTTCTGATTGAAGAATTCCAATCTTGCTTTAACTTCTGACTGGTGGATTCCAATCTGAGCATTCCAGCATTGCTTATTGAATTAATCACGGTTCGATCATCTTCCAGTCTCGAGCTCTTGCACTGTTGAATTGATCACAATCCCACAGAGACACAGACTAGCCTACATTAGTCACTCACTCCTCACATGAAGAGTGGATAATGTATATTTGGCATGTACATTCTAAATCTATTTCGGCCAATATCAAAAATTTACCCTCTGAAAAAATAGCATTCGGTGGTGCAAAATCAAATATATTTCATCATTGCATTACAACACACGATACCAGATGTGATAAACAAAAAAATCTAGACAAACCTGAAGTAGTCGCTTGTTCTTTCGTAAAGACCCCGTCCAACAAAATACCTCTCCTAAAGATGATGAATAGAAAAATTATTAGTTGCATTCATCAAAAATATAAATCGCAAAGCTAAAATATTATGATATCAACCTCGTAGATCCATTTGAAAAACTGAAAGAAGGACCAAGGATCGGACTTCTCTGACAAACTATGAATAGCGGGAAATTTCACAAGAAATGCAAATGAAATACGCACAGCAGCGTAAACTCCCAAAACCAGAACATAAATTTGAAAATATATTGATTCCGAGTTCTGATCATTTTTTTCAGCTAGAACCTTACTGTATTGCAAGATTTCAAAATCAGTAGTAGTTTGACAATAAAATTGCAAAGAAACCATGATGAACTAAAATGAAGCAATATTTATAAAAAAAACTTACATGTAAAGGAAACAAACAAATGCTGAGCAGATACCAAACCAGAAAAATCGGATAACCAATCTAGAAATAGCAAAACCCCTTGCCGTAGTGTAAGCCCCAAACATGAATAAGACATCAAGAAAACCTACAAAATCGCAAACAAATGTATAATTTTAAATTAAAAAAAAGGTGATGAAGTAAAAATAACTTTATAGATATTATACTTTCAATGAAGTTCAATATAGCAAAGGTAGGTCCAATGCTAAGAACAGATTTAAAGGTGTCTAGATTTATTTTTCCATCATGGAAGGCTATAATGGTTAATATCTGCAAGAAACAACCAAAATTAAATTATTTTTCATTATCAATATAAATAATATAATTCCATATGAAATCAATAAAAAATAACGGGTTATGGGATTCATGGAATGTACCTGAAACATCAAAATCAAAAATATCCACAGACGATGGAAGCTCCGATATAAGTGGAGAAAGGTCCGATGCTCAACGAAACTACTTTTTGCTGTCTGCCGATAAAAAAAATTACTGGCAATGTTGATACTTATTAACATCCAAAAGCATTAAATAAAATGGAATGTTTTGTCCAGAAGATAGTGATTTGTTTATTGAAAAGTCAAAATTTGAATTTTGAAAATAGAGCAGCAGTGGATAGAGCTTTATGAACAAGCTATTTTAGTTGGTTTGCTGTAATTGACAATTAATCTTGCTTTGTTCAAAACTCAATTTTAAAGGTGCACTTAGTGCATTTGAAGACTTTAAGAATTATTAGGAGTCGACAGGGTGCATTTGAAGCCTAAATTTAAATGACAAAAAATCAATGTATTCTTATGTGGTTTTTAATAATATGAAAATTTTCTTTTGGAAATAACAACAAAATAACTTGTATAAATATATAAAAGAAAAGGGGGGAGCCGGGGAGGTAATAGCAGGCGTAAAATTTAGAATGTTAAGGAAAATTGATAAGAAACAGACCCTTTTCTTTTTAGTAGGTTTGTGTAAAAATTTAGAATCCTTTTGAATTGGAAAATTCAATTTCAAACATGACGGTGACCTGTTAAGTAGAAGGGAAAAAACATTAGATTAAAATAGGCAGAAAAATCTAAATTCCTCTCAAGGGAAAAAGACATACCAAAAGTATTCATTGAAGTCATCATAATTACGCCATGCAGAATGTGCAGCTTTACCGTTTTTATTATTTACAGCTTCCTAGAATGACAAAATTAGACTATCAAAGTTTAGTAATTCAATGATTGCCAAAAATATGAGATTTTCATATATTATTAGTATTATAAAAAAATACAAATAATAATAAAAAATTATTTTATTTTGGTGTCCATGTGGATTGAACCCCTAAAAACCTTTTTGTATCAGACAAGGTCAATACCACTACAAATAACCGAGGACATCATTTATCTTTATAAAATTAACATTAGTTTTTACAAACTATGCAAAATAGGCAAATAACAGTCCGAACCATTCTTAATAAAAGCTCAAATCATAAATATAACATTTTTAAACAAGGTTCTGCAAATTGAACATATGTATCGATCTCGTATAATCCGTCAAACAATAACAAAAAAAAAATATTTCTAGTTGCAAAAAAATATTTCATACATAATACATTTTATAATGGTAAAGAGAATTTCACCCTAATAACTAAGATTTTCTCTATAAATCAGTAGACATCCTATGCTCAATAATTCAACAGTTTAGGTTTGATGATTACTACAACACTTAACTATGATTAAGATAAGTAGATAATCAAGTTGGGGGCAAATAGTTGATAAATGTTTGGATTGTAGGGTCAATAGTACGATTGTGTGGAGATCAGGTACTCCGATAAGCAAGTTGGGGGGAATGGTGGAAAGTAACTCTTTTTCTTTGTAAATTGGGCATTGCCCTTATTTTTTAAATAAAATTTTAATTGCTTCAAAAAAAAATGATGGAAAATATTAGAGATGGAAAACATAAAGAAATGTTAGCTGAGGGAATTTGGTCGAAGATGCCGACAAAATTCTCTATTCTCTTGTGGAGGGCGAAATGGGATCGCCTAAACACGTTCAGGAAGTTAAGAAGTTGGAAAGTACAAGTACCTCTTGCTTGCTTGTTATGCAATCTGAAAGATGAAACTAGGAGTCATCTTTTCTTCAACTATTTTTATTCCAAATCTCTCTTAATTTCCTTGGCTAAGCACCTGAATCTCGCCTTCTGAAGTATAATGAATATTCAAGTTCTCACCCAATCCAAGGTTCCGGATGCGCCTCTGCGCGATGCGCCGCCGCCTGGAGCATCTGAGCATATGCGTGCATATGCGATTATGCGTGCATATGCGCTCAGATGCGCCAGTGGCATTTTCGTAAATATTTATAAAACTATAGGAAATTAATATTTTTTTATATATCTAAATTATATTAATTAAATTTTTTAGTTGAAAATATATTGGATAGAAAAATTATTATAATATATATATTTATTAATTATTATAACACCCTATAATTCATTGTAACACCAAGGTTTAAAAACCGGTTAATCATTTAGGGGTATTTTCGTAATAATATAGCTCTATAAATGGCTAGGGTTTTTTTAAACTTATAAAAGAGAGGCTTTTGTAAAAAGAAAATAATAAATAACCCAAGAGGCTTTTAAAAAATAATAACGTAATGGGCTGGGCTGGGCCTTCTTTAATACATCTACAACATAAAAAATACTCTATAATAATAATTTATTTAACCACACATTTTTAGTCCCACATCGATAGAATTCAAAAAACACAAAGAAGGTTGGTCTATAAATAAAGATTCATTTTGTCTAAAACAAATATGAAGTCTAAAGAGTGGGAGGAGCTTATATTAAAAATAATATAGCTCTTTTCATGGACCAATGTATAAATTTTTATGCTAAAAATTTATAAGGTCTTAAAATAAATTTTTTTTGCCTTTTTTTTAAAATAAAAACAAAACACTGTTTTAAGTTATTTAAATAACTTAAAACAGGCCTGGATCCGGGTCGGATTTTACTCGGATCCGACCCGGATCCGGCTAAGGGAGATGCGCCTGGCGCATCTCCCTCTGGGGGCGCATCATCGCATATGCGCGCATAATGAGCGCATATGCGCGCGCATCCGGAACCTTGACCCAATCCAGTCCAGATATTAGATTGGGGATCTGACGGAAGTTGCGTAAAAAATTACGCATCATTCTCCCCCTTGGGGGCTACTATGGAATGTCATTGGGTGTTTGTCGTGGTATATATAGACGGAAAAAAAATAAAAGATACAGACAGCACGTTAGTAGGCCTCCTGAGATAGTCTTTAAGGAGATCATTAAAGACATCAGTCTTTTCTTTGATTCAGAGTATTACAAGAAGAGTTGTTGTCACCCTTTGGAGACATCTATGATGGAAGTATGGGAGACCAACCTCCTGAGACAGCGTATCTAGTTATTGTATAACTAGACTACATAGCTAATGGAAGAGAGTCAATGAGTTTTTTGCTCATTTTTTTTTACTTCTGTTTTTTATTTCTATACTCTATGTAAACTGGGCATTGGCCTTATTTTTTTTAATGAAATTTAATTGCTTCGAAAAAAAGTAGATAATCACTTAAAAACATGATTTACATCGTAAACTTACCTTCTCAAGTGTTTCATAAATCGGACAAATTATTTCCTCAAGGAAAGAAACAGAACCATTTTCATTATTTTTACAACTCGAAGCTGGTCCAGCTTCAGATTGATTAAGAATTGTATCCAACTCCTTCGCCATCTGCGTGATATATCGAAAGTTTAACAAACACTAAATCAAAGTAATTACCCCTACGATAAACAAATAAGCATGTCATGGGGAATTGCCAAGCTGATCATTCTAAATGTTTACTAAATTAGAAGAATGATTGATGAGCAGTAATAAACAAAAATGATTCTTGTCCGTTTTTTTTATGTCTATCTCAAAATAGGAGAAGGTGAGTGCGACAAACACTCTCGGATTCTCCAATGATCCTTCCTCTCCGTCTCCGGTGCGCAATCTCCTCTGGCAAGTTTTCCTATTAGACTAATGTTTGTGAGTTTTCTTCTTTTTTTGATAAAATAAAAATTCCATTTATAAATGTAAGGGGCCGGCCTATCCTAGAATACAAATGATCAGGGAAGAAATGCTTTCAACTAAAAAAAGAGCATTGAAGACATCACCATCAGCCTGGGCACTTGCTCAGCCATGTGAAAAGATCTGATTGCTAGAAAAAAAACTATAAAGTATAAACCCAGTGCATATATCTAAACAAGCTGCTCGAGCTTGACCCAAAATAAATTAATCGAGCTCGGGCAAACTAGTTTATCAAACGAGCCGAGTTTAAGATAAACATTAGGCCTGTTTATTAAACAAACCAGGCTACAAACTAAATAAACTAAAAAAAGGTCAAAAGAATGTTAGAAAAGCATGATAATATGATATACAGAATATATGTGCATTGTCAAATTAAAGATATTGATAAGTAAGAAAGAGTCAAATACTCACATGGTGGAATATGTAGCAGATACATTCAGGGAGGAAACGAACATTAGCAGCTTCACCCCAAATAAGAAAATACAATGATACGAAGATAACCCTCTTGTTTTTGTCAATTGCTTCTATACTGAAATAGTGAAATATACTCTAAAAAACAATAATACGAAAACCTAGATATGAATCTTATAAAAAAATAAACAAAGAAATTGTACTAAAAGCTTGGATTTCCTCAACAGATGGAGTTATAACTTATAAAGATTCAAAAATAAAATAAAGAAATTACTTCAACAATTAACAATATATATTATAAAAAAAGGTTTTTAAAACCAAATTAAAAATCAATCTTCGAGGGTTGTAAATCACTAGATCACAATGTAATCACTAATCAGTATTCGATAAAGTTGGTCAATTCAATGAAGAGCTAAAGCAAAAAAATACATTTGAAAGAAATTAACATTTTAATCTATGTATTGTGAAAAAAACAATCCTGCCGATGCAATTGGTAGCATTTATTGTACAATAAAATAACTGAGTGCGGTGATTAGTATTTTTTTTGCAAAGGGTATTTTTCATAAAAAACAGATAAGAGGCTAACAGCAAAATTACAACTAAGAGGCATATTGACCTTAATGTTCCAACTGTGTGTGCCGACCTGATCCGGATCAGATCTAGACAGATCCTCCCCTTAGTCCTCTATTTTCTAGCTATTTCTCCTCTTAGCAGCCCCCGTCTGATGCAGAGCATAGTAATGATGCATGTTATTATTATCAGAGTTCTACTTATCCTCAGAATTCTTTTAATGAAGTTAATGAAGAGCTGGATGGATCTCATGATTTAATCCATAAATAGCTTGACCAAGGTCAGGCCATTTCCACCTATCATTAAGAGGATTTGACTCACACCAAATGGGCTGTCCATTACTATTAGTGTGAGTATAAAATATAAATATAATGGACCCCTCAGGAGATCAGTATTGTTTTATGTACAACCCAAGGTATTATTCTCTCTTGACTACTTTACTCTTTCTCTCTACTTTTTCCACTCGTGCATCTAGATCTTGATCTCTGTTTCAACTCTTGGTGGATTCCAAGAATTCTTGTCTTCCAGTCTGAGTTCCCTGATAATGATTCTCAGAGCTTACTGCTACATTACCGTCCACCTCTCTATTTTCCCAAAAAACATCCTTAATTCCGCAATCAAATCTAATGTAGCACTGCAAATTCCTTATGGGAGGTGCAACTCCAAGCACTCTTGTGCAAGCTTTTTCAGGCGACCATGCAGTCATGCGATGGCCATGACCGCATGACTGCATAGGGCGCCTAGGCGTCGCCTAGAAATATTAGGAATTTTGCAGATTTACCCCTGTGCTTGTACTTATTTGCATTAAAACCTGTAATTTCAGAAATATTTATATAAATATATATATCAAGTTTAAAACCTGTAAATGTAATAGAAGTTCAAGTTCTAAATTTTAAAAGTTAATATAGTATTAGACTATTAGTCTAAAATTTAAATGTAAATACAAAGTTCTAATTAATAGATGACCGGAGAAAATGGGTGGAGGAGATGATCTGAAAATCTAGGGTTTGGGGTTCAAATGTAGGAGAGAACAAGCTTTTTCAAGCGGCCAGGCGATGCCTGGGGTCGCATATCGCATATGCGAGCGCCTGGTCGCATATGTTACCCAATATGCGACATTTTTTTTTTCTTTCAATATACCCCCTGTATTTTCTATATTTTAAATAAATCCTTGATATTATAAGTCATAATAAAAATCATAATTAAAATAATATAGTGATTAATGTTACTTACACTCTTAAAATCTGAAAAACTTAAAGAAACATTCAAAACAACAAAAGTATTAGTTTCAAACATCAAAGTAAAAGTGTAATTCAAACACTTAGTTCTAACTTCTAACTAAGTGTGTCGTCAATTAATATTATTCATTTAAGTTGTTTGAATAATATTATTATAAAATGGGTCCTTAAGTTGTTATAAAATAATATTATTCATTTAATCATTTCAATTTTTTAATTTTTACTTGGGTAAATGGGTCGGGTTAAGCCGGATCCGACCCGGATCCGGCTAAGCCCCATAAATATGCGATGGGGGGATTGCGCCTGGTCGCATATGCGACAAATCAAAAACCTTGGGAGAGAAGGGAAGAAGAAGGGAAGAAATAAAAGAGTTAGGGTTTTTAAAACCCTCACCGCCTAACCCGCTCCAGCGCATGGTCGCCATGCGACGACGTCGCATGAAAAACTATGCTCTTGTGGGTGTTGAGATAAATTATAAGAAGTTAATTTTAATTATTTCAATGAACAATTAATTAATTACTAAGGGAGATATAAGAATAGATGAAGAATATTCCTCATGGGCTGTTAGTTATCTAAGGTTACGCAGTTACGCAGGATGAGTTTGAAAAGAGTGCTAGAGGATTTGATAACATTAAAACATTTATCCAATGTGTGTTATACCAAAAGAATTTACCTATTACATACAATGCGCTCCCCAAGATATCTACACCATTTGATGTAATTATCAAGTACTTTAAGAAAGACGTTGGTAATAGCCTTTTCATCAATTTTCTGCAGTTTAGAAAAAGCCAAACAATTTGAGAAATACTTAGTGCCTACCAATTAAAATCATTGATTTTTTATGTAAGTAAATTTTTTTATTAATAATGAAGGCAGAGTCCCAAGATACTTATTGGAGATAAAAAGAAATAAGGAACACTTTCCAATGTAGCTATGATACCGAGTAGTAAAATAACTAGATGTGTGGCTTAGAAAGTTCTTTTTAATGAAATTAATTTTTCTCGTTAAAAATAAGGGTAATGCCAAAAATTACATGATGTAGTTGGAGATAAATCAGAAAATAAATAATAATAAAGGAGATAGGTAGTACTCATCGTGTTATCGACATTTTCCAATATGACTATGATATCTAGTAATAGAGTAACTAGACACGTTGTCTCGAGAGGTTGATCTCCCACATTTGCATTGTGTATATCCCCAAACTGCTGGCGCTTCTGAATTACAATGCTTATCCACATACTCTTCCTCCAACCAAAACATACATATGGAGTCTAGATGCTTTGGGTTGCTTTGGCAGTGAGGGGTCTAGATCGGAGCAACAATGTCAATCAACACCAAATGAATCGCTAACTAAATCAGAATTCTTCCCCCTTATTTTTTTTTTAATGGTAAATTTTCATTAGAAATGAAATGGGCCTTTCCCAGTTTTACAAATATAAATAGAAAATTAAAAACCTCCCCCTTAATTTTGTCTGAAGTAGTGCAAATATCACTGCATCCTTACATGCAAGGAGTTTTCTCACTTCACATTGTTGTTGAGATGGGTCTACTCCCCGAACATTCCACACAAAGAGAGCCATTGGGACTGACTCTCAGTGGGGCTTTATGAGATTTACTTCCAGCCCGATGCAATTAGCATTGCACCGATTCTGAAGCTAGGTGAGTCGGTGACCATCCTCTCAAACAACCACTCCATGAGCTCCTATTTACACGATTAATTCTAGGCAATAGTGCAGAATTGAAACATGTGTTGGGAATTGTAAGGCCCCCCTTCTTTGACAAAGGAGTCCTCTGCTTCTGACTTCTTTGATTAAATTTAGGATCACTATTACCATTGGGGTGGTTGGCCTTCTTCCTCTTATTCTTACTTTTGAATGGAGTCTTAAACAATTAGATACTTAGATGAGCTTCCCACACCAATTAGTGAGGTTGTGGGCATGTTATGTGGCACAATGGCACCGAGACACCGACATGGCAAGTATTGGACTGCAAAGTCCAGGTGTAGTAGTCTTGTTTAACTTCAAAAAAAATAAGTGAACCTAAAAATAAATAATTAACTGACCGGGTCATGATCAGAAGGCAAACCAAGACGACATTGAGCATTTGCAATTATCAGAACAACATTTTCACGCTGATTCCGTACATTATCTTTCTGTACTCAAAATAAAAATATATATTCAAACTAAAAATACAAAATGATGTAGATAGTGAGAAATTTAGAATAAAAATGTATTTTTATGTAACCATAAATATAAAGAATTTGATTTTACTGTGTATGGATTTGTAACCTAAATTAGATTTGAGAAGACATTCAAGGGTCATTTAGAATATCCCAATTCCATTACCGAGTAAACATAGACTAGTAGTATCTTCTATTTATGTGGCAGTGTAATTGGACAGTGCTTGGCCGGCCACAGGTCAAGCATATGCCTCCCTTCTCGTAAAAAACATTCGATAAGATAAATAGAGGGAGAATACATAGTGTTTTTGGTTTTCTATATAAAAAAGAAAGAAATCCACGGAAAAAGAAAAAGGGAGGATTACACAAGTTTATACACTAGCCACTAGGTATGACATGGTGCATCCCCCAATCCTCCTATGTTAGCCAAAATACGCTAGATGAAGGTTTTTCATGTATTACTGGTTTAAATATTAAAATTTGGGAATAGTATCATGTAGAAATGGAGAAACTGGCAAGATTTTTCATGATCATGAAGAAACAAATTTATTTCTAACTTGCATGTTTATCTCTTTATCAAAACCAAACCAGTAAAGACACTAAAGTATACAATAATATGTACGACAGTGGTGGGAAAATTCTAGTACCCATTTTTATGAGAATCTATTTTATGTTAATCTATAAAAGAAATTGCCTTGGCAGAAAACATTAACCTATAAATATAACATATGTTTCCGAACTAAAAGAAAATAATAACAAAAAGTACCAGAGTCAAGCTTTGAATTCATACCTGAAAGCCAAAAACGTACTCCAAGAGATCAAACATATCAGGATTTCTCAGCTCAGGAATTTTAAAATCATTAGGAAATCTAGGAAAATTTGCATTGTAACCAATTGCAGCAACAGCAGCTTTAACCTGAAAATCTCATCAACATAAAATATTTAAGTACAGAAGAAGAAAAAGACAATCAAACTCTGATTGAAAAATGTGATGCAAATTTCTGGGAGTCCAACCCCTTGAGGCAACAGTCCGTTATTTTTTGAAGCAATTAAAGTTTTTCATTAATAACAATGGACAGTGTCCTCATTACATAGAGAGAGAGAGAGACAACAAGAAAATGAGCAGATATCCTTGATTACTTTCTTAAGAACAACTTCATGAAGCATCATGGTGTGTTGTACTGTTGTTTGAACCTTCTATTCCTCTCCGTCCAGATATGCCGACTGCCAAGACAAACTCCTAATAGAATTCCAGTGCAATGCCGAAGAAGGGGAGTGGTGAATGAATTTTTGTGCAGCCTCGGTTAGGTCCCTCATTTTGATATATGGAAAATGAGGGAAATAAGGCTACTATGGAATAAACTGAGCCAAACAAGTTGCATGGTTCAATTTTTTTTGATGAATTGAAGATTTCATTGCTGAGAATAAAATGGGTGGGCATAGGCCGAGTATAATTGCAGGAAAATGAAATACAGGTAGTAAGGCTAAAAGCGTAACAGAGCATGTAAAACATTGTCACTCTCTTTTACGGCTGTGACTTTGGCATTATGTAGCCATGGACTGATGCCTCAAGAGGCTTGACTATAGGAATATAGCATTTGTTTCAATCTGAGACAGATTGCTCTTTTTATAGGGTGTGGCGTCATAGGTAGTGCTCACATCCCTCAATATTTCTCTGCTGATAACTTAAGGTGGTCTTAGTGTGTGATTGTATGTGTTGCATGGTTCAATTCGTAGCTCTTTTATCTGGGAAATTTATCAGTTGCAAGAATAAGGGAAATGAGGTGAATCGTTGTCACTCTCTTTAACAGCTAAATTCTATTTATTTAAAAGTCATAAACTCTAATAGAGACCAAATAAATGATCTACAAATTGTCTACAATTCTCCAATGAATTTCGAGTCATGACCATACGAGGCCCATAAATCCATAATGACTACAAATGGCCTACATTTTTCCCCTAACAATTTAACCATTTCTAGTTTTCAATAGAAAATTTGTTATTTGGTCATTTACAAAAAGAATTCCAGTGATTCAATTACTTATCAAATACTAAAAATTACAAATGAACAGCATCAGTGCATTACTGCCTTTACAACCACATCATGAGTTCATAACAATTAACACAGAATTAAATACTGAAGCGTTGGACCAATTAAATGATGAAAACTAAGAAGACGCTTACTTCGGGGAAAAAACCAATAGTATTTGACATGGAGGGTGCGTCAAGAGGTACAATATTGTATGGTGTGAGTTCTCCCCTCAGTGTATTATCTGACTCCATTTTCAAGTTAATCTGAGGATCATAAAATATTGATGATTAAAACAAATGTTCAGACAAATTTATACCAACTTCTACAACAAGGCTAGAAATCTTTTACATCCCAGGCTCCTATTTTCAAAAAAAATTATATCATAAACAAAATATATTGTATTAAAGAAAAAAAGATTTTGTTACTCAATACAACTAGAAATCCACAAACAGTCACACATAATCATGCTTTTCTTGGTGAAAATAGAATTGGAAAATCTGGTTTTCCAATGCAGTTGGAGACACAGTTTTACATGTGATTGCCTTCATACGCTAGACGAGTTAGGCGAATCCGGTTGGATCCACCTAACCCAAATACCCATTAAATCTCTTTAAAAAAGAGGTGGTTAGGGTTTTAAAACCCTATTCCCTCATTTTTCTCCCATATTTCTCTCTTTTCTCACAAATTTCCAGCCACCTCTTTGTATTAAAATTTAAGACTAAGTACTTAGATGTAACTCATAAGTCATAAGTACTATTTTATTTTGCTTAAGACTTCTATTTAATTTTGTTTAAAACTTATATTTCATTTTGATGATTATATATATTTTCTATTAATATTTCTGAAAATACAGGTATTTATTGTAATATTAAAAAAATGCAGGGAAAATTATGCAAAATTCCCCCCATGTTTTAGGCAACCCAGGCGTTCATGCGACGGACTCGCATGTAAAAGCTTGGTTGGAAATGTCAAAAATGTTCTCTCCAACTAATTATCATCGGCTAATGGAATCAAACTATCAAACTATTTTTTTATAAGGGATTAAAATTCATTAGTAATGGAATCAAACTCGTGAATTGGGATCAAATTTCCTAACATTAACTCTGAAAATTCTTTAGCAGTGATTTATTAAAATTGAATTATAGATTGGTTGATTTGGTTCCTCCACTAGAACAGAGGTGACCTATTGACCTGTTTGAAGAAGTTAAAAGTACACCTTTGGAGTATGTTTGTAACATTTTTGGCAATCAATAGATATTTACCCTCTTCAAAAAAATCATGCAAAGTTGGTGATGATGTTTAAAACTTCACTGGATAGTGTTCGGATATTTGGAAAAGGTTGACAAAAATAATAATGACAATCATTATACATGCCATTTAAAAATTACTTAAAATTACTTATTGTGATTTCTTCCAATATTAAGTTCACAATTATTGGTGTCATTTTAAAATTATTTATAATTTATTAGTGTCATTTTAAAATTATTTATAATTTATTATTGTCACTTCTTTGAATATTTGATAGAAAATTGAACATTTTCAAAATAAATATTTTTAATTTAAAAAACATTTGAAGTGAGATAGCTTGTTTTAGTAGCTGCAACTTTGATATATCATATCCAAAAGCCAATACTGCTAGAAAAAATTAACAATGAACAAACTTACCTCATTCGTTATCTCTTCTCTTACATGACCGTCTATGGGAAAATCTTTCACTAGTATATTAAGAACGTCAAGAATTGCTCTAATTGTTGCAAACACCCTTTTCACTTCCAATGTTTTTAGTTCAAACCTGAACCATCAAGTAAAAACAAGATTGTTTAGCACTGAAACTCCAGAGTTGTCACAAAAAATGTTCACATTTTATATGATAAATAAAAAATTTGGAGAACAAAAATTATACAATTCAAACAAATATGTTTAGTCAGAAATATGAAAATGCTCAAAACAGAGCAGAAATTTGTAAGCTAAAATAATTTCAAGTTGCAGTTTGATACTTCAAGATATGCCTTTCAACCTTTATATAGCAGTATAACCAATGTGTACACCTGCACATAACTACTTGCGAATTATCAATTATATATAACATACAGAATCACAAATATGCAAGACTCGGAATTCAGATTAGCATGAGTATATTAAAAAAGAAACTAGTATGCTTCGACAGAGATTAGAGAAATATTTAGTTAGAAACAGATAAGATGTACATTAAAATTAAATAACGAATGCATACTTTTCAGTGCTAACTCCAGATTCTCTCATTTTATCCTGTTCAGTTTTCATGTCGTCAACTTTGTGCCTTCTTACAAAGATTTTGTAGAAGTTCCATAGTAATTCAATATCACGTTCTCGGTCAATTTTTGCTCCATCTTTTTTTGAGCGTTTTTGCTGAACAATAAGTAGGCAAATAACCAAATTAAATACGCATAGAACTTCTGCACCAAGCCATGGTTACTAGAATATTGAAAAAACTAAGAACTTCGGGGTTCCACAAAGAAAATCAGTAAAAAGGAATGCGGTTAATGATCATCGTAATACTGTACCTTAATGACCGACATCAAGCCAGTTTTGAACTGCAGTACGCCTCTTCCATCACTAGTGGGATCCAAATTTTGGGCCATTGTGTAAGCTTGCTCGCAAACTTAAAACCAATAGCAATGCCAATTATATCAGGTAACACAACATAATATTGACAAAAAATCATAAAGAAACCAAACCATAAGGTGAAACAAAATATTCATTTATTCAACAGATGATTAAAAGTGTTCGTTTTCTTTTTACAGTTGGTAAACAAAAAGAACGGAAAGGATCAGACACAACAAAAATTGGAATAAAAACTCACGTATTCTGGCAATATTCGGATCCTCATCTTGAACCTCGTCAGCAGCTTGTAAGATCGCATCGATATTCGTCGACTTCACAAGAGAAGGTGGAACCGCATCTGCAAGTCCAGTCGACGGAGGAACTCTCCCACCTCCACCGGAAGGTCGCGTGCGCAAAACCGCACGCACGAGACGCTCCCAGTTACGTGAAACCCTAGACATTTTTACTTATTCTTCTTATTCCGATCCGTCAGATGAGTGGAGCCGGTGAAAACAGAAATCCAAAGTTCGATCCAACCATCTGCCGTCAAAAACGGGGATCCGCCGATCGAAATTTCGAAGCGAGATTGATGATGAGAACACGGATTTTGGAGGGAGAAGAAGAGCGGTGAACTTGTAAAGTTTTAATTATGAGAGAGTGACAGAATGTGTAGGACCTTTACTTACGAAAGAGAGTGGAAAGAGGAAGATGATTATTTCTTCAGATAAAATTATAATTCATCAAAGTCAAACTTCGGGTTTCTAAGTTTCTCGTTTTATACCGTAATTGTCTTAGAAACAGAGCAAAGAGGATTTTTCATTTGGACTTTTTTACTGTTTATTTATTATTTATTTCCATAAATTATAATGGAAGTATTTATTATTTACAAAAAAGATTAGATTAAATTAATTGCATTCTTTAATTATAAATGAAATTGTTATATTATTACTTAATACTTATTGTCTAGTTCATTTTATTTTTTATTTAGGCAAGCGAAATACTTAAAATCAGAAAATCATGTCTCATGAGTCGTGATTCACCATTTATAAGACATCTCATAATTTACAGTCATTAACATATTTCGAGAAAAACAGACAAACAAGATCAGGTTTGCAACTAGTTATATATTCAGGTCGATAACTAATTATATATTCAGATTTATTAATAAATTATAATCGAACATGAGTTTTGAAATTTAACTTGATCGTTTTTTTTAAAATCATTTTAGAATTGTAAAATAAATTTTCAAAATCGATCATAATTAAAACAAATTTTTTCAATCCATTCTAGATTTCGATCATAATTAAACCACAATGAATTCTAGATTTCGAATTTGAAGTGTAGAGATTTGGAGATGAGAATGGTTTTTTAAATGAGTTCGATTTCTCAGATAAGAACGATTATGAAAATGAGATCGATAGCATGTTCACTTTTTTATTTATTTTAGAGTCTTAAGATATAACATTTTTCTGTATATAGAATTTATAACATTTAAAAAAAAAAATTATAACATGTTTGCAAGTTGCAACTATTCAAATTTATAATTAAATGGGATATGAAGTAGCAAACTGAAGAGATTCTCTGTTCGGTATTTATCTAGTCACTACCAATCCAAATGGCAAATATCTAATAAACCATTAATCCATCACCAACCTTTTCCAATTAGCCACAACCAATCCAACATAACCCCTGCGAAGAGACCTGCACTTAGACAAACAGACAGCAGATTCCCCAGGGCATTCTGTTCAGGAGCCTGTTGCATGGATTATAAAATTCAGACATCAAAATCCCCATGCAATATCCATTACATTTTTAAATGAAAATAAACAGACAAGATTATATTTTCATGAATTTTTCTACCATCGCGTTGTCATGAAGGTAGAAAACTAACCTCATATCCAATGGGAGCATTTGTTAAAACGAGGACAGTTAGATGGCCGTTGGTCAAACCAAGCAGTGATGTTAACAAGAAGATCAAATTAGCTCCTCCTCCATAGTTGGTAGCAAAAAAGAAGGCCGGAATAAAAAGGAATCGCGATACTATCGCCACAATCAATCCTTTTCTTGATGTGATCTCCAATTGTTTAATAAGAGGAGTGTATCTTCCGATAAAATCAGTCAAGTTAAACAAGGCTATCAAAACCAAACCGTACCATGATCCCAAGTAGTGAGATTGAGTATCCTCCGACAAAAAACCAGGGAAGATCGATAATGTCAGGGCATAGACGAGAAAGATACCAAAAGCATAGTCAATATTTTGTAATAACAATTGTGAATGGTCGAGATGTTTGGATGCTTGTTGTGTTGATTCATCTTCTTCTATCTGCATAATTACCATATTAACTCAGAACATTCATCAGTACACAGGTAGGTTAAGATTAGCTTAACTATATCACAGTAACTATTAAGATTCATGCCTCTTGGTTTAGATCTTGGACAATGGCCGCCTTTGAACGATAGTACTTAACAATCGGTAGTTTGGGGAATACAAATGTGTATATAAGAACACATATGAATTCGAACAGAGATGATAACACAGAGAACAATACTGCAGATGTATATATTAATGAAATTAAGAAAAGTTGAAAGAAATCAGAGTGTGAGTAGTGAATGCTTACTTGCCCCTTTACGAATACCATCTTTGCTATTCTTAAATATGGCTTTGGTGAATAGCCTTAGTGCAGATGTAATTGTTCCAGATGCAGGTATACCAGCCAAATATGACTGCATCAATCCAGGATGCATCAGAGAAAGATCACCAATCATCCCCCCTTGAACATGGCCATCTGCCAATGCAAATGCTGCACTGATCATGCATAGACCTATGAATGGTCCAATACCTCCTTTACCACCACTTGCCATATCCAGCTATTCCATGCAAATTTTTAGAAATTAAATGTTTGAATTACAATGAAGAGAAGGAGACAAGGTAGAGATTTTAAACTTACTATGAAAATTGCACATGAACTAACAAAGTAAATGCTATATCCAGCCATGACTCGTAACCTTGTATTTAACTTTGCCTCATAATGTGCCAGTAGAGCGATTGTTGCAAATGCACACAGTGAGTAAACCAAAGTCAACATCCTTGTAGGATGGTAGTTCTGCATATTGGAAATAACACACACCAATCAAACACTTAATTTAAGAAATTCATTGTATTTATTATATTGTGTATTTACACTTTACAGGAAATATTTTTGAATAGTAATCTTCAATTGTCAGCATGCTGTTCCATGGAAGGAGGCTCCCCGTGCCCAGAAACCAACAAAGGAACATTGCTGCATGTTTTCCCTGATAAACAAACGAAACACAGAGTTGGTTGAAATAATTATAATCATAAAAAAATGATTTGGGTTTCATTAACTTGATGAATATATTTTGAACCAACCTTGTTGTCATCAAGAATTCTGCTGCTTTCTCCGTTGGTATCCATATCTTGATTTATACATGTCATTTCAATAAAATTATAAAATCAGAATCAACAAGCATTTCAGCAGAGCAGAAACAGAAGAAAAAATAGCAGTAGATCGGTACGTACTAGTGGTGTGAGCAACAGCAGTCCAAGGCAAATCAAATGGGAGATTTAAGAAGCAGAAAGAAAATCACTCATTGATAAATAAATAAATAATTCATTAGAATGAAGAATCATATAAAATGATGTGGAAGAATTCAGTATCTAAATCTGTTTAAAAAAAATATATTTGCATGGACAAATCACAAATCCAATAAACTATTATTTTTAATATTTATCTCTAGATTTTACGATTTACGTAATCAATAATGAAGATTATTAAATATTATAATGTAAAATGTCAACGTAACTCCGATCTCATTTCAAAAATAAAAAAAACCTAATCCTTAGTTCCTTACTAAAAAAACCAAAATAATAGATCTTCCAATATTAAATAACCACAGAATATGAATAATCTCTCTTAGCCATCGCCATCTCCTCCTCAATTGCTATCCGTAAAATCAGCATCAATGACATCCCCATCTGAATTTCCCTGCCCTCCAGCACTTGGTCCTGCTGCCCCAGCATCCCCACCAGGTGGAGTTGCTCCTGCTCCAGGACCGGCAGCACCAGGCTGATTATATAAAGACTGACCTAGTTGCATCACCTCCTCATTAAGGGCTGCCATTGCGTCTTTAATGGTTTGGGTTGAATCACTGGAGATGGCTTCTTTTAGCTCCCCAAGCTTGGCTTCAACCTTTTCCTTAACCTCTGTAGGTACCTTCTCGCCCAACTCCTTCAACTGCTTCTCTGTTTGATAGACAACAGAATCAGCCTGGTTCTTCGTATCGATTGCATCTCTCTTTTCTTTGTCTTCCTTGGCAAATTTTTCTGCTTCACTCACCATTTTATCAACCTGAGCATGATTTTATGTGATTAAAAAACCACAGATATAATCAACAAAATCCAAAAGACTTAAACATCAAAGTTTCATTCATGGTAAAAATAAACCCACCTCGTCATTAGGCAAGGTACTGGCACCAGTGATGGTGATATCCTGCTGCTTGCCACTACCCTTGTCTATCGCAGCAACAGATAGTATACCATTTGCATCGATGTCGAATTTAACCTCAATCTGTGGAACTCCTCTTGGAGCCGGTGGGATTCCATCCAAACGGAAGCTTCCAAGTGACTTATTGTCCCTCACAAATTCTCTTTCACCTTGAAGTACGCTAATCTCAACACTGGTTTGACCATCTGCTGCCGTGGAGAAAACTTCAGACTTTGAAGTGGGTAGCGTTGTATTTCTAGGAATGATCTTTGTCATTACTCCACCCAAAGTTTCCAAACCTAAGGACAATGGTGTGACATCCAAAAGAACAATGTCGCTAACATCTCCAGATAAAACTCCAGCCTGGCATGAAACAGCAAACCTCAAATAAACAACGAAATTTTTAAATAGTATCAATTTCTATTTATCTAAAATAGCAGAATAAATGATCATGTAAACAGTGTATACCTGTACTGCAGCCCCAAGAGCAACAACTTCATCAGGATTGACTGTAACATTAGGATCTTTTCCCGTCATCTTCTTTACAAGTTCTTGAATAGCAGGAATTCTTGTTGATCCACCAACTAGAATGACCTCATCCAGATCTTTGAACGCAAGTTTTGCATCCTTCAGTGCATTATCAACAGGGGATTTCACTCTACAAGAGAAGCAGCATAATATGAGATAGATGATCATGTCTAGCTAGTTAAAAAAACAACTAGCTACTAGCCTAAAATATAAAAATTACAACTGCTAAAATCATTTACAGTGTCATGTTCTTATGAAATATTATAACAATTATTTGCACAAAAAACACCTGTCAAGTAGATCTGAACATATCTCTTCAAACTTAGCCCTTGTGATAGTTGACTCTATGTGTTTTGGTCCATCGGCTGTTGCGGTAA
This sequence comes from Zostera marina, assembly GCA_001185155.1. Classification (NCBI taxonomy): domain Eukaryota; kingdom Viridiplantae; phylum Streptophyta; class Magnoliopsida; order Alismatales; family Zosteraceae; genus Zostera; species Zostera marina. Next base: position 619,341 of record LFYR01001927.1, read on the forward strand.
TGAATGGTAAACTGCAACATAGAAAATTATTTGAAGAAATTAACAAAAAAGTTAAACTTCCGAAAGAAGATCCCACTGCATGAAAATAGTGGGTTTTTTTACCTGATATTAGTTTGAGTCAAAGTTGACAGCTCCATCTTTGCTTTTTCTGCAGTCTCGGTGAGACGTTGTAAAGCTTGCTTGTCCTTCAGAAGATCAATACCTTCATCTCTCTTGAAGTCTGCTGCTAACCAATCAACAATTCTCTGCATGAATAAATTAAATGAGTTGGATAAGATTCTTCAACATTAAAATATCAGTATGTTTAGATACTCGCAATCAAAAGAAAACTAACCTTATCAAAGTCATCACCACCCAGATGTGTATCTCCAGAAGTAGAAAGTACCTCGAAAACACCATCACCAACTTCCAGAACTGTAAATGAAAACAATCTGAGTATTTCTAATAACATTCTTATTACAATTTACAACAAGTTAGAGAGATACTCAAACTTAATTATGAATAAGAATTTTTTAGCAATAAATAAGCTCATGTGAATAACTTTAGAGGACTTCTACTCGAATTTGACAAATAATAGAAACAAAAGATTCCCTAAATAATTAAATACACTTATACTCCACTCAGTATTTCATATGAAAAATTAAAAAATAGTATAAAATATACCTGAAACATCAAATGTACCACCACCCAAGTCAAATACTAGAATGGTTTCGTTGTTTTTCTTCTCAAATCCATAGGCCAGTGAAGCAGCAGTGGGTTCATTGATGATACGTAACACCTCTAAGCCAGCAATGCGTCCCGCATCTTTAGTTGCTGTCCTCTGGGAGTCATTGAAATATGCAGGTACAGTAACAACTGCTTTTGTGACCTTATCATTTAAAAACTTTGATGCATCGTCAACAAGCTTCCGCAAGACCTGGAAAAAAAATAAAATAAAATACTTTTAAGTTTGACTGATAAATCTACTACATTCTAATTCGTCGTTGAGTATTTTCAGCTAAAAGAAACTCGAAATATTAAAAATGGTACAAATAATAAAGCAATTAATGATCTGAATTGTTATTTATCATGATAAAAATATAAGAATAAAATGAAATTTAAAACCAGCGCAGCTATGATGATTCCGGCGGGATTTGGCAAAAAAAAAATCAAAAGAAGAAAATTCGCTCCCAACAGAACAATATTTTTGAAAAAAAAGCAAGATTAATAAGCGGAAGATGAGAGCTTTTTACCTGAGCAGAAATCTCCTCGGCGGCAAACTGCTTCCCAATAGCAGGACACTCAAGCTTCACATTCCCATTGTCATCCCTAACAACCCGATAAGAAACCTGTTTGCTCTCCTCATTCACCTCAGTCATCTTTCTCCCAATGAATCTCTTCACGGAGAAAAACGTATTTTCAGGGTTCACAACAGCCTGCCTCTTCGCAATCTGTCCTACGAGCCTATCGCCGCCTTTAGTGTAGGCCACAACAGAAGGAGTCGTTCTCTGTCCTTCCACGTTCGTCACAATCGTTGGTTTCCCTCCTTCCATGGCTGCCACGGCAGAATTTGTCGTTCCTAAATCTATCCCCACAACCTTCTCCGCTACCACCCGCATGGCCCCTTGCCGATGTACCGTCCATCTCGTACGAAGGCATGCTCTGTTTAGAACACCAGCGTTCCGTCCTTTGGAGCCGAAGAAGATCGAGTTTGTTGATGAGAAATTGTTAGATTTACGGGTTGGGAACGCGACGGCGGATCCAAGAACGTGGATTTGGGCGGAGGAGGTCGCCATCGTTGAATTATGGAGAAATGAAAACCCTAAAACTGGCTTTTACGCTTTGGGGAAATGACCAAGGATGATGAGAAGAGATTCAAGAGAGGAAGGGTTTTGGTCTTTTGAAGAAGATAAGGCGGAGCAAGTTGTAATAAAGGAATTTTATAGGGTCGGATAGTACTCGGGTTTTTTTCTTTTGGCAGATTTATAACAAGTGTCCAACCCTTGTTGGACTACGATTCTACGGGGATGACTTGTGGTTTTTGTTAAATTGGAAGATTCTAGAAAGTTTCCATATGTGTTTGGTGCTTCTTAGTCGTGGACATCATTTTAGCCGTTGAAATCATTATAAATGAATCTAAAAAATCCCATTCCTAACTTACTTTGGCCTTTCCACTTTTGTGGGATAAATTATGAAAAAAATGGGAGATTTAGATGCAAATAGCCCATTTGACCATTGCTATCTCGAAGGTGACACTCTTGTGCACACTAAATATGTTGCATGTCATTTTGGAAACGAGTTTACGGACCATACGACTATATATGTATCATATCACTAATACTCCCCCCTCAAGTCTGATGATGTGAATAAATCAGCTTGTCCTTGAGATCTTTGAAGAGTTTGGGTTTCAATGCTTTAGTAAGAATATCTGCTTGTTGTGTAGAACATTCGGTATGTGTTGCACAACAAGAGTTTTGTCCTCCATTCTTTCTCGAACAAATCTGAAATCCATGGCTGCATGTTTGATTTTGGAGTGATAAACCGGATTGGCAGCCAGATGAGTTGCTCCTAAATTATCAGAAAACAACTTGTAAGGTGATTTTAAATAAATTCCCAATTCTTTCAATAGAGAATTAATCCATTCAATCTCAGCGACTGTTGATGCAATAGCTTTAAATTCAGATTCTGTGCTTGACCTAGCAACAGTAGACTGCTTTTTAGAAGCCCAGGAAATTAAAGAATCCCCAATATATATTATGTATCCTGTTTGACTTCTTCTGTCAACCATATCATTGGCCCAATCTGCATCGCAATATGTTATAATGTTAAATCAGCTACTTTTCTCAAGATAATTCCCATGTTTTGAGTACCAGAGAGATATCTCAATACTCTCTTCATAGCAGTCCAGTGAATAGGTTTGGGTTTCTCCAAATGTTGAGCTAATTTACTTACCACAAAGGAGATGTCACGACGTGATATATAAAGTAAAATACTGCAACGATCCTATAATTCTTCGATAATCAGTAGGATTTGAGATCATATCTTCTTCTGAATATAGGTCTGAATTTGCTTCCATTGGAATAGGAGATGGTTTTAAATTGTCAAATTTATTGAATTTCAGCAAGTTCACAAGATATAATTGCTGATCTAAGAATAGCCCATGTAAATGTTTTTGGACTATAATACCCAAAAAATAACTCAACTCTCCTAGCTTGTGGACAACGAATTCTTCACCCAATTTTGCAAGCACTTCATCAACCTTAGCTGTATCTGATCCTGTGATAATCATATCATCAACATAGACAAGTATGTAAATTGTATATTCACCTAAGTTCACAGACAATGAAGGATCAGATTGGCTTGGTATAAAACCCATTAAATTCAGCACCATTTTTAGTTTGCAAAACCACATCCTTGAAGATTGTTTGAGACCATAGATAGCTTTCTTCAATAGGCAGACGTGATTTGGACATGATTCATCCATAAAGCCTTTAGGTTGACGCATTAAAATTTTCTCTTCCAATTGACCATGTAAAAATGCATTACCTATGTCAATTTGATTAAGTTTCCAACCTCTTGAGACTGCAATAGTTAATACTGCACGAATAGATATAGATTTTACAACTGGACTGAATGTCTCATTGTAATCTCTGCCTTCAATCTGATTACTCCCATTTGCCACTAGCCTTGCCTTCAATCTGTCCACACTGCCATCTGGTTTTTCTTTGACTTTAAACAGTCATATAGAATTAATCACATTGTCTGTTGGCATCCTTGGTACCAACTCCCATGTGTCATTATTAACGAGCACATCATATTATTTCTTCATAGCTAATTTCCATCCTTCATTCTCCAAAGCTTGTTTGACTGAAGATGGGACTGAAATTTCAAAACCTGATATAGATAGTGCATACCTAGGATTAGGCTTCTTAATCCCTGCAGCTCCTCTAGTGAAGGGGCGCCTCTCATAATCAGTTAATTTTACTGATTTTGAAATTGAAAACTCATCTCTAAAGCTTGAATCTGAAGAAATTGGAGAGGATATCTGATCAACTGAATTAATTGGGGAAGATATTTGATCAACTGAAATAATTGGATCTGAATGAGATGTCGGAGTGACATCTTGAGTCTGAATTAATGGATTGTTTTGAGAAGAAGTACTTCTACTAATAGGCTTAGGATGAACAGACTGAGTAGTATGAACTGAATCATATCTGTTCTCTGGACTTGTGTTCACATCTATGCTTGCCATTACATTGTCTGATTGGGAAATATTTTCCACTGTTATGACATTCCCTGCATTCTGAATTGCCTGATTAGGGGTCTGAAAAATATTATTTAATTTCTCACTCAAAGAGAAATCATCTTCTCTGAATATAACATCTCTGGAAATATACACCTTCCCATCATCGGGATTCATACATATGTAACCATCACATGTAGTCGGATATCCTAAGAAAATGCAAGGCTTTGATTTGTCCTGCAATTTATTAGTTCGATATGGACGTAAATTAGGAAAACATTTACAACCAAATGCCCTTAATTTACCATATTCCGGAGACTGTTGAAATAAAGCTTCCAATGGTGATTTGCCTTCTAACAAACGAGTAGGATTGCGATTGTAGATGTGAATTGCAGCCATAAATGCATAATCCCAAAATTCAGTGGGCAAGCTAGCATGCTTTAATATAGCAAGTCCAGTGTCGACGATATGTCGATGTCTTCTCTCAACTTTACCTATCTGTAGGTGAGTGTGAGGACAACTCAATCTGTGCACAATTCCACTTTTATTCAGAATTTCATCTAGCTTTAAGAACTCCTTGGCATTGTCAGTTTGCAATGCCTTGATCTTAAAATCGCATTGTTTTTCTACCAACACACGAAATCTGAGAAAACATTCAGAAACTTCTGATTTTGCTCGAAGAAGATATAGCCAATTATAATTTGCCGATGCATCTACAAAGTTCAAATAGTATTTATAACCTTCATTAGAACTAGAACTACATGGTGCTGGACCCCATATATCAACGAATATAAGCTGTAAAGGATTGGCATAAATTGTATTTCTTGATATATGTGGATTTTTGTGAATTTTACTGATATGACAAAAATCACAATTAATATCATCATTACAAATATCTGAAAATTTAATGATGTTTTTCTTAGCCATTGACTTCATAGCTCTAGTGTGGAGGTGTTCCAATTGATGGTGCCAAGTTCTAGCCGTAGCCTTCTCTTCTATCACTTGATTGACTTCCATTCGACTCCCTTTCTTAACTGATTGAATTTTCTGCCGTAATGTAAGCACTCAAGACCTAGAGCTCGATGCAAATTCGATCTGTAAAAAATTCCATACCTCAACCGATGTGCTACATGTAGTTACATATGCGAGCATCGGTGCAAACATAGACGATAGTAGCCATCCTTGGATCAATTGATCCTGTTTTCTGACCATAGCATCCGATAGGTCAATTCTCCCATGGACGAAATCCAACAGCTCATGTCCTCGCAAGATGACGACGAATTGCGCGCGCCAAGCGAAGTAGTTTGAGCGGTCCAGCGTCACAGTCTTCAGATGCTTGATGAAAACGATCTTGGAAGTATCTGAATTTGCGACTCCACTCCTATCAATAGTGCCGTCCTCCATTGCAGCGGAATTCAAGAAAATGAAGGACTGTTGAGGAGAAAATCTAGGATCGGGGAAGCTCTCTCTCTAACAAACTGATACCATATTAGAGATGTAAATAAGTGGGAGAGATACTCAATCCCTTTTCATTCACAATGAGTATCATATATATACAACTTAATACTACAATAACATATATCATATCACTAATTAGTATCGTATCATATGATATGATATGATTAATACTACAATAACATATATCATATCACTAATTAGTATTGTATCATATCATATATATGATATGATGATATCATATCATATATATGATATGAGATATGATATCACTAATAAAACCCTAATTGGCTAACTCATCCGATATATTCTTATTATTTTCCCTTAATTAGTTTGATCGTTCTTTTTATAGTGCATGGTGGCATTGGTGAGGATGGCACCCTTCAGTCTTTGCTACAGGATGCTGAAATTCCATACACAGGTTAATGAGGTTATGCATATAATTTTCAATTTATTTTAGGTTCTTTGCAAATGATAATTATGATTCTTAATTCTTATCTAAACTATTTTTCAGGTCCTGGTTTTTTGGCTTCCAGAACTTGCATAGATAAAATGTCATCATCTCTTGCTCTTGAACATGTATGTAATTTACAGTTGATACAATTATTTTAGCCCAAGTTCTTTTATATCATTTTTGCACTATGAACACACCTGGACCAGGAGGAAGTGAGAAACTTTAACCATAGAAAATAGTTTTTTTATGAATTCTAGGAAATAAATACTGTGAGAAGCTTAGGATCCATGCTGGTGCAGCCAATGCTCTGAGAACAGATCAGTGGAGTAGATGAAGAAGAGCGAGGCTCTTTTTCAGATCAAAGTAGAAAGAAATCTTGGAATCCACCAAGAACAGGAGAAGAGATCTATAGAAAAGTAAGCGAAGAAAGTGTAAAGCAAGGAATGAGTAATACCTCGAGTGCACGATATTCAATAATGATTCCTTCCTTGGGCCCATTGTATTTATACTCACATCATGATAAATGGGCAGCCCAATGATGTAAGCCCCACTCTTTTAGGAAAAATAAGAATTGGCTTGACCAAGGTCAAGCACTCAAGCCAATCATGGGCTAATTCAAGGTTGCTGGACCCACCTTGCTCTTCATTGAACTCATGAATACCCCTATCTGTGATATACCTCAAGTTTGGTCATAATAATTAACAAGACCCTAGACTGCATCACATGCTGATTACTAATACAATCTATTGTACTACTAACTACTGTTAGCATACGACATGATTATTCACCAGTTTTGCGCTCTGCACCACAGTCAAAAGTTGGAGATTTTTTAAAATCACCAACTTTCCACACACCAACAGGCACCAGCACCCTCCGGCGAGGCTCCTCTTGCTGTAGGTTCACCAACAAACGAAGAGGGAATGTACCAGAAGTGGAGATACTAGATAAGAGGCCAGACCAAAACTCCACACACTAACCCCCACTTCATATAAGGCTACCAACGAATTTAAATATATTAAATAATTCCCAAACATCTCATATCTCTCCCCAAACCCTACTCAAACTGAGGAATAATACCCTCAGTATTCCACCCAATGGATCAACTAGAGTCCCAATCACTGAACAAATTAATATCAGTAGAATTCCAGTCTTGGAATGGGATAGCTTAATTTTTGATTACGTTTCTAGAGCTCTCACTACTGAAGTTTATAAAAATCAACACAGGAGTACCACCATTAAATACTTCAAGAGACCCCCTTTAAGGAGAGGCCAGAAAGATGCTCTCTTGTACCCCCCTTAGAACCATCCACATACCACACTGGTCTAATGTCTTGCAAAGGGATATAATTGCAAAAGCAAAAATCTTAAGAAAAGAAAATTAACATTCAGTAGGATATCAAATCAATCTGATATATGTACGGGTATCTTTGCATGATGATTGGAGAGTGCACTTGGAAATTCTCATCAGAGACTGGTTGATCAAGCTGCTTCATCAGGATCTCTTTTTAATTAACAGGTCAGACAACTGAGTGAAGGAGATAGATTCCCTTTGATTAAGTGAAGTTCGAAACATTCTGAATTCCGGACCCAAACTCCTCAGAATATATCCAGTCACCCGATCATCTGTCATCTTGTAGCCCGTACTCTACAACTTCCAGAGAATATTTAAGAGCCTTGAATTTCAGTATGTATTCTTTCATCGTCAAATTGGAAGTCTTTTTCAGTGAAATCATTTCATCTTGTAAAGATTGGATTGAGTTCTTGACAATTAGTGATATATCAGTTTCGAGCATGTGCCAAACCTCAACAACATCAACAAAGGTTGAATTTGTTTGGATACTGCCGTCTTGATCCAACTCAAGACAATCCCATCGTTCTTCATTTGAACTTCATGATCTGGATTAATCGATCCATCAAGTAATTTCATAGCAGGAGTTGAGAGAATACCAAAGATATATGGCATAAGGTTGTGGATTACTGGATTTGCAATGCCTCCTCGAACTAGTTTTTCCAAACGAAGTAATTTCCTTAAGAAAGTGCCGTTGGACACAATGAAGAGATGCTATACATTATCGCTGGAGTTTTCACCCTAGTAACCACCGGTAAGGGGCTGCAATTAGCCAATTTCGTAGCTGAAGAGGAGGACGCCATTTCCAGAGTCGAATCGTAGAGATGGGGACACCTGTGGTAAATGGGTGTGATTGTAACTTGTAACTCTCCACATCTCATTATATTTCTATAACAGGTGAAAGGTCGTGGATCATTAAGTCAATGTGGGATTGCTATTTTGTAATATACAAGGCTTTTTTATGGCTTCAAATAATTCCAGATTTTTATTATTCATAGTGCTTATTTCTGGGATCATGCAGTTAACTACATTTGGAATTCTCACTATTCCTAAAGAGGTTTGGAGCATACAGAAGATATTAAATATGTCCATATCTACTATTTGGAATGATCTTACCAGAAATCTTCAATGTAAAACATTATGTGTGAAACCGGCTCGTGATGGATGTTCATCCGGGGTTGCTAAACTATGGTTATGTACTTATATGAGTTATATCTTCTATAGTTTATTTGAAAATTTCAAAACTATTTTGTCAAAAAGAAAATGTAAATACTACTTTTGCTTGTGTGACTATGACGTTCTGAATATTTTATGTAAATTTTTGCTTTTACGATTTATCAGCTCTACGGATGATCTGAGACTTTATGTGAAAGCTTTAAAGGAATGCCTTTTACAAATCCCTGCCAATAGTCTATCAAAGGTTAATCGATTCCTTTCATTTTGTGATATTATTATACATATTCTATCATCATATGTCATATGTGGCATGAAACGGTGATATGCTTAATGGTGTGTTGACACAAACATGGCACATAAAATAAGTCGTATTTGTGTCGTATCGTGTTGACATGAATTGTCACCTGATTGAAAAATATTTTAGCCACCTGATTGACATCATCTGTGCGTTTACAAGCTATGAAGTGTGCCATTTTGAAAAATCTGCCAACTACTGTGAAATTTTAGAAATAGAGTCATGATACAGTTGTGAATTAATTGATTGAAGTGGTGAGGAGAAAAACTATAAGGTTGAATATGAATTAGAATTGAGAGTTGGAATTATTTAAATTTAAACAGAATTAAAAAGAACAAATTGAATTTGACAAGAAAATTAAACTAAATAAACTGAAACAATCATACTGGAATTGAATTGAATTAAATGAAGAATTGAATTGAAAAGAATGAATATCAAATTTAACTCGAACAGTAGAATTAGATCATGGTTTCGAATGCGCCACCACCTGGAGCACTTGAGCATATGCGCGCATATGTAGGGTGTCAAACGAGCCGAGCCGAGCCGAGCCGAGCTTTTGCTTATAGAGCCAGGCTCGGGCTCGGCTCGTTAAGGTGTTATCCAGGCTCAGGCTCGGGCTCGAGCTCACCGAGCCTGGTTTGGCCGAGCTCGGGCTCGGCTCGTTTTAAGATTAGCCAGGCTCGAGCTCAAGCCCGCGAGCCTGGGCTCAAACTTAACCTGCAGGTTAAAACTTAACCTGCAGGTTAACATTTAGACCCACGACCTCTCACATGCTAAACAAACCTTTTACCAACTGTGCTACATCTACATTCTCTCTAAATATAATTTTTTATTTTTATACTTCTTACCGCGCCCATCAAGCTTAACGACCCGAACCGAGCCGAGCTTGGAATGTCCAACACGTTAGTAGGCCTCCTAAGGTAGTCCTTAAGGAGGTCATTAAAGACATCAGTCTCTCCTTTGATTCAGTGGATTACAAGAAGAGCTGTTGTCACCCTTTGAAGACATCTATGATGGAAGTATGGGAGACCAACCTCCTCCTGAGGCAGCGTATCTAGTTACTGTATAACTAGACTACATAGCTAATGGGAGAGAGTCAATGAGCTTTTTGCTCATTTCTTTTTACTTCTATTTTAATTCTATTCTCTATTTTTGTAAACTTGGCATTAGCCTTATTCTAATGAAATTTAATTGCTTCAAAAAAAAAAAATGGTAGCAGACGGGATGCCAAAGGTGACACCTGAACTAATATCACCATACCAAACAACATTTGTCCAAGGCTAATAAGTGATAACACTAGATTAGCAGATGAAATGGTGCATGGATTTGGAAGAATCAGAACACCAAAGAGGTGTTGCCTAAGTATAGAGCTTAAAAGGGCTTTTGACACCATCAAATGGAGAGCAATTATAGAAACTCTGAAAGCCATGGGCTTCTCCCCCCATTTCTGCAAAATAATACATAACTTCAACCTTATTCTCAGTCTTAATAGGAACCTCTACACCTCCTTTTAAAAATGAAAGAGGAGTCAAGCAAGGGGACTCATTTTCTTCAATCCTCTTTGATGATGTCATGGATGTTTTCTCCATGAAGACCATGCTAATCCAAAACAAAACTGGACATAGGCAATATGACACATACCAAGTGAATGGATCTAATCCATATCTCACTTGATGTATGCAGATGATTTATTACTCTTCACCAAAGCAAATAAAAAATCACTAGTGTCCATAAACAGAATTTTGGAAGATTTTACTTCCTTCACTAGACTAGAGGTAAACAGAGGGAAACACTCAATTATATTCTCAAAGGTGTGCCAATTACTAATGGAATGAACAACCCATAAGCATACTAGGGTTTCAGGAAAAAAACTGCCCATTATGTATCTAGGTTTATCCATCACAGGAAAAAAAAAGACCCATAACCAATGTTAGAAACTTATCCAACCTATTGAAAAGCTTCTTACAAAATGGAGTTGCAAGTGCTTATCTTATGGAGGTGAGATCCAAGTAGTGAATCGGATTGTGGCAGGGACTTTCACGTACTGGGCATAGAGGATTGTCTTCCCATGCTCTTTAGTGACAGGAGTTAGAGGGGTCTCCTAACAATTCATTTGGGACGGTAGGAAAGGTATACCATGGGGAAAAAAACAAAAAGGAGGGTAGACTGGAGCTTGGGGGTTAGAAACTTATCCATCATACCTTGTACAATGACCATCAAAAGGGTTGCCTCCTTCTGGGGACAAGGAACCTCTATCCTGATAAACTGGATGAAGGATAGATATGTGAAAATTTAGTCCCTATAGACAATCCAAATCAGACTAACAACTTCTAGCTCAAAAAGAACAAATAGGAGAGGTTCTAGATTGTGGAATGAACTACACCATCACATGGAATGGAAGAAAGGTAAACCATCCAAATTTCTATACTCTATTTTTGTAAACTGGGCAATAATCTTATTTTTTAATGAAATTTAATTGCTTCAAAAAAAAAAAGGTAAACCATCCAATAAACTAGGGAACATAATACAGTTAATCCGTTCAAATATTCACAAGGACCCATTGGTAGAAGGAATATTGTCACATATGTCCACGAAATTCTCCATATTGTGGAGAATGAAACGGAACTACCTCACTACCTTTAACAAGCTAATCAGATGGGACATCCAAACCCAATCAGCCTTTCTACTATGTAATAGGGGTTAAGATGGGAGGAAGAAATGTGAAATCGATGGGGAAAAAGAATGGAACAGTGACTGGCTGCTTCAGCCGTTTTAATTAGGTTAAAAAACCCTTTTAATTTGATTAAACATAAGATAAAACATCAATACTCTGTCTCAAGGTTTTTATATCACTTATTACACTTTTATAGACTAAAATACCCCTAGTACTTAAACGGAATTACAGTTCTGCCTTTAAATGAAATTGAATTAACCAGCTCGCCCCTTGACCATCCAATTTAGGTTTCATACCCAGTTAATCGGGTACTTGGGCACCGGATCCTCTTGTCCCATTTAGGCGTCCCCAATGTGTCAGTTGGAGGGTCGTTATTCACCTCCAGCACCTCCGTCGGCGATTCAGCATCCGCTTCTTCCTCCAGCTCGCCGTCCCCGCCTCCTAGCTCCTGGATCAGTCGCCTCGTCTCAGTGAGCAGCTCATTCCGGTAAGCTTCTCTATCACTATGTAACAAAGAAGAGGAGACAGTTAGTACCCTCTATTTTAACTGTGAGTACACCAAAGCAATACTCATTAGAATAATAGAGGCATTGGGAAGTCCATATGGAAAATCTCAAACGCCCTTGTCCCAACACCTAAGGGGATGTCACAAAGGCCTGTCAAAAGTTCACAAAACATGCACCATGTTGGGGACTCCACTAGAACATACTAAGGCAACACAACATGGTACACCATGGAAGAAAGAAATAGAAGGCTCAGAAATCACACACTCAGATCACTAGAGATACTAGTCAAGGAGATAATCAAGGACTCAAGCTTGTTATTCAAGCAAGAGATCCACAAGAAGGAAAGCACAACAGAAGAACTACATATACTGAATTTGTGGGAGGCTTCACTTTCTGAGACAACTTTCTTAGATGTCTATACCTAGGAAAATGATATAAAGAAATAGAGTTGATGGGCATGCCCATCTCTCACCCTGTCTTATTTTAATTACTCACTGTATTAATGGTATTTGGCTTCATCAAAATAAAATAACTTAACATGGCATTCTGATATATGAAGATATCATAGACAAATAAAAATGAGTACAAGAACATTAAATTCACTCCAGAAGTTAGTGGAAGATATGTGGATTATCTTGTAGTTGGCTACTCCTTATTAAAAACCAGTGTTTGAATATTTATATAGTCAATCGATGATTATTCTTTATAGTAGTTTCTTATATCAAATATCAATCAATTAACTAAACTATATTCATTTGTTTTGGTATCATTAAATTCATTATTTCTAATATCAATTTTTCAATCTGCTTCTGAATATTTTCAGGTACATGGGGTAATTGAGATGCCGAACCCTCCTCCAAATTCATTCATCTTTGAATCTTTCATTGATACTGACGAAATAATAGTCCCATCCAATTCAGCCAGTGGAAAAACTGGTCATCTCATATGGAAAGGGAACAGTCAATGGGTAGAAGTTACTGTTGGGGTTATAGGAAGACGTGGGGATATGCATTCACTAACTCCAAGTATTACAGTCAAGGAAACTGGTGATATCTTATCACTCGAAGAGAAATTTCAAGGTATGTTACACTTTTTTTTGCATCATGTAATGTGTTTATTTTACAAGCTTTGAATCTTTTTATTCTAATATCATTTATATCTCATGCAAATTTGTGAAAACCATGATTCAGTTACAAAATCATAATTAAAACTAGTATCTTCCATGCATTTCTTCTGCTTGTTTGTTATATTAACCGGAGTTATATACCAACTATATTTTGTCAATACAATATGATGAAAATAATTATAGAAATCAAAATCATATTGGATTATTTGTATTTGGTATTTAACTGGAAATACAAATTCTTTTGGATATCTTATTTTATTTTGTCTTCATGCAATTTTTATTTTAGATCAAACATGTAAAATCTTATATCTTGTCATATCATTATTCAGATTAAACATAGATCTTTCCATGTGTTGATAAGATTTATAAGCTACTATCCAAACTAGTAGCAGACAAAATGTCTAAGGTCACACCAGAACTCTCACCACATCAAATAACCTTTGTCCAGGGAAGGCTAATAAGTGATAACACACTATTGGCAGATGAGATGGTCCATGACTTTAGAAGAATCAGAACTCTTAAAAGATGTTGCTTAAGTTTTGATCTTAAAAAGGCATTTGATATTGTAAGATAGAGTGCAATTTTGGCCACCCTCAAAGAGTCAAAGGGATAGGGGTCTCTACCCATTTGTGTAAAGTCATCTACAACTGTATAACTTCAGTCTCCTTCTCAGTACTAGTGGAGGGAACCCCCACCCCTCCTTTTAAAAATGAAAGAGGAATTAGACAGAGGGGATCCACTATCATGGATGTCCTATCCAGGCTCATCCAGAACAACATTGCTCAAAAAAAGTATGGCACTTATCAAGTGAATAGATCCACATATATATCCCACCTAATGTATGCAGATGATGATTTGCTCTTCACCAAAGCAAAAAAAAAAATCCCTAATAGCAATCAATAGAATTTTAGAGGAATTCGTTGCATTCACTAGGCCAGAGATGAATAGAAGAAAAAGCCCTGTCACTTTCTCCAAAGTTTACAGAGGGCTGAACAACTTATAAACATACTAGAAGGGGAAATGCTTATCATATGGGGGAAGAATCCAACTGGTAAACTGGATAGTGGTAAGAACCTACACATACTTGGTCTAGGAAACTACTCTACCCTTTGGAGACATCTATGATGGAAGTATGGGAGACCAACCTTCTGAGGCAGCGTATCTAGTTACTGTATAACTAGACTACATAGCTAATGGGAGAGAGTCAATGAGCATTTTGCTCATTTCTTTTTACTTCTATTTTTATTTCTATTCTCTATTTTGTAAACTTGGCATTAGCCTTATTCTAATGAAATTTAATTGCTTCAAAAAAAAAAAAAAAAAAAACTACTCTACCCTGCTCGGTGGTAACAAAGGTCAGAAAGCTATCCTATCTATTCATCTGGGATGGTACAAAAGGAATACCATGGGAGAAAATGGTACTACATAAGAAAGAGAGAGGTTTAGTAGTCAAGAACCTACCCATCATATCCAGAGCAGTGGCAATAAAAAGAGCTCAACAACCCACAGAACATATGGTTGACTCAACAACCCACAGAAGAGGAAGTTAAATTCACCTTGTTCGCATTTCAAATCAAGGTTCCGGGTGCGCGTGCATATGCGATGATGCGACCCTAGAGGGAGATGCGCCTGGCGCATCTCCCTTAGCCGGATCCGGGTACTATCCGACCCGGATACAAGCCTAATAACTTAAAACAGTGTTTTGTTTTTATTTTAAAAAAAAGGCCAAAAAAAAATTATTTTAAGATGCTAAAAATTTATACAATTGTCCATGAAAAGAGCTATATTATTTTTAATATAAGCTCCTCCCACTCTTTAGACTTCATATTTGTTTTAGACAAAATGAATCTTTATTTATAGACCAACCTTCTTTGTGTTTTTTGAATTCTATCGATGTGGGACTAAAAAAGTGTAGTTAAATAAATTATTATTATAGAGTATTTTTGATGTTATAGATGTATTAAAGAAGGCCCAGCCAAGCCCATTACGTTATTATTTTTTAAAAGCCTCTTGGGTTATTTATTATTTTCTTTTTATAAAAGCCTCTCTTTTATAAGTTTAAAGAAACCCTAACCATTTAAAGAGCTATATTATTACGAAAATACCCCTAAATGGTTAGCCGGTTTTTAAACCTTGGTGTTACAATGAATTATAGGGTGTTATAATAATTAATAAATATATGTATTATAATAATTTTTCTATCCAATATATTTTTAACTAAAAAATTTAATTGATATAATTTAGATATGTAAAAAAAAATATGAATTTCTTTTAGTTTTATATATATTTACGAAAATGTCACTGGCGCATCTGTGCGCATATGCTCAAATGCTCCAGGTGGTGGCGCATCGCGCAGAGGCGCATCGCGCAGAGGCGCATCTGGAACCTTGTTTCAAATGGGGAAATCCCCAGGACCTGATGGTTTCACAGTGGGTTTCTTCAAAGCTCTCTGGCCGGAACTAAAGCAAACAGTCCTAACTTGTGTCAGACAATTCTTCAACGGCAAACCCATATTGAAGTCGGTTAATCACACCTTTATCACACTTATCCCAAAAAAAACCACAGCTACCGAACTATCGGACTTTAGGCCAATCTCTTGTGTCAACTTAATTTACAAACTTCTCACCAAAATCTTGGCTGACAGAATCTCCAAAGTCTCCTCTGAGTTAGTATCTCCTCACCAAACAACCTTCATAGCAGGAAGAAACATCTCAGATAACACTATTTTGGCAGACGAGATGGTACATGGCTTCGGGAGAATTAGAACCCCCAAAGATGTTGTCTAAGTATCGACCTCAAAAAGTGATGTAGGAGAAGATTTTGAGTGATTAAAACAGAGAAGAAGAATAGGGTTTATCCTTTTTCGATTAGGGAAAAAAGAAAGAAGCTTGGAATCCACCAAGGTTCTAAATCTAGGGTAGAAAGAAAACTGTTTGCAGAAAAAAACGAGGAAGGAGAAAAACAGGGAAGAAAGGAAAGAAGTTACCTTTAGTAATTGCAATAATTCGATAATTGATTTTCCCCTCCTTGGGCCCACTATATTTATACTCACATCAAAGGTAATGGGCAACCCATTTGATGTGAGTGTGATGTTTCCTTAAGAGGAATATGGGTTGGCTTGACCAAGGTCAAGCCAATTAAAATCCCCTTGATCACGATTCTGTCCATAGAATATATTGTTGCCATTATTTGTGTAATTAATAATGGCAGAATCTTCTACTGCATCATGCACCCCTTCTATAGGTTCAATTGTCCCGAATTGATCTTTAGCAAGCTCTTTAGGGTAATATTTTCTGATATCACATATGTTGAATGACTTGGACATATTGTACTGATCAGGTAAATCTATGACATAAGCACTGTCATTAATTTTTCTTAATATTCTGAATGGACCATGGTTCCTTGGTTTCAATTTAGAATAGGTCCTTGTAGGTACTCTCTCTTTACTTATGTGAACCATCACTAGTTCTCCCACTTGAAATTCTTGAGTTCTCCTTTTTCTGTCTGCTGAAGCTTTGTATTTGCTATTAGAAATATTTAAAGCTTCTTCCACAAATCTATGAACTTCTTGTGCCCTGTTTATCATGTTTTCAACTACTGGTTGATTAGATGGTACTTCAGAAACATCTACTGCTTGTTTTGGTTGATGACCATAGGCTGCAATAAAAGGACTAACACTCGTTGATCTGTTTGTCATATAATTGAATGCAAATTCAGCTTGTGGTAAGCATAGGTCCCACTATTTTTTGTTGTTTCCAACCAGACTTCTCAGTAAATTTCCCACAGATCTGTTAATAACTTCAGTTTGGCCATCAGATTGCGGGTGGCAAGTTGTGTTAAAATTCAGTTTTGTGTCAAACCTCTCCCACAAGGTCTTCCAAAAATAAGACAAGAATTTAGTGTCTCTGTCGGACATTATAGATTTTGGAACTCCATGCAATCGCACTACATCTTTGAAAAAAAGTTGTGCTACATAGACTGCATCACTACTTTTCTTTCAGGGTAAAAAATGTGCCATCTTTGAAAATCTGTCTGCCACTACAAATATAGAATCAAACCCGGATTTGGTTTTGGGTAGTCCCAAAATAAAATCCATAGACAGATCTGTTCAAGGTTCGCTAGGGACAGGTAATGGTATGTAGAGGCCAGTGTTCTGTTTTGTTCCTTTAGACTCTTGGCATATTTGGCAGCTTTGGATGTACTGTTCTGTTTCTTCATTCAATTTAGGCCAGTAGAACCTGCTTTTTAACTCAATTAACACCTTGTCCCTGCCTAAATGTCCAGCCAATCCCCCAGCATGTATATTAGCTATTAATTGCCTTCTCAAAGGGTCTATCGGAATACATAATCTGTTTTTATAAAATAGAAACCCTTCCTGAATTTTATATCCTCTTACTTCTTCTCCCTCTTTGCAGGCCAGCCATTGTAAAGAAAATTCTGAATCTTTTTCATATAAAGACTTAATTCTTTCAAAATCAACTATCTTAGCCCTTAAGATAGTTAGCCAACTATTCTTTCTACTCAGAGCATCTGCCACTCTATTGCTTGTCCCAGTTCTGTGCTTTAAAGTGAAGTGAAACCTCTGTAAGAAAGAAATCCATTTTGCATGCATTTTGTTAGTACCTTTAGAGTTGTTTACTTGCTTGAGGGCCATGTGATCTGTCATAATTACGAATTCATTTTGTAATAGATATGGTTCCCAAGTTTTACATGCTCTCACTACTGCATATAGTTCTTGCTCGTATGTAGTCCAATTTCTTCTACTTGAGGAGAGTTTTTCACTGTGAAAGGCCACTGGGTGTCCTTCTTGGGTAAGGATAGCCCCTACTCCCGTGATACTTGCATCACACTCTACTTCAAATACTTTATTGAAATCTGGTAATCTGAGTATTGGAGCTTGTTGTAGTTTTTTTTTTAATAATTTAAATGATTTTTCAGCTTCATCTGTCCACTGAAAATTACCTTTCTTTAAACAATCTGAAATGGGTGCAGCCACTGTACTGAAATCTCTAATGTATCTCCTATAGAAGGATGCTAGTCCCAAAAAACTTCTTACTTCAGTATTATTTGTAGGTGAGCCCCAACTGTCAAGTGCCTCTGTTTTTTTTGGGTCTACTTTCAGACCTTGGGATCCTACTATATACCCCAAAAATTGTACTTCATGTACGATGCACCATGAATTCACATTTTTTAAAATTTAATTTCAGACTGTTTTCTGCCAACAATTTCAGCACTTCTTCAACCTCTTTTAAGTGTTCACTTCTGCCTTTGCTGAAAACTAAAATATCATCGAAATAAACTACAACAAATTTATTAATTAAGGGTTTTAATACCTCTGTCATAAACCTCATGAAGGTTGATAGAGCATTGGACATGCCAAAGGGCATGACTAGCCATTCGTAGAGACCTTTGCTGGGTTTGAATGCAGTCTTCCATTCATCTCCCTCTTTAATTCTAATCTGATGGTATCCACTTTTTAAATCCAATTTGATGAAATATTCTGACCCCACTAAAATATCAAGCAATTCTTCTAACCTTGGAATAAGAAATCTGTATTTTATTGTGATTCTATTGATAGCCCGTCTATCCACGCACATTCTCCATTCTCCACTCTTCGTGGGCACTAGAAGTGCAGGTACTGCACATGGACTGATTGACTGCCTAATTAATCCATCTTTCATTAACCCTTCCACCTGATTTTGTAAAATTTCTGCCTCAGCTGGACTCATTCTGTAATGGGGAAGGTTGAGAAGTGAAGCTCCAGGTGTTAGATCAATTCTATGATCTATCAGTCTGTGGGGGGGCAGTTCTGTTTTTCCTTCTTCAGTTACTGCTGGAAATAGTTTTAATAAATCTGAAATAGCTGCTGGAATACAGATTTTAGTTGGGGTATTTACCTCTTTCAACACCAAAGCTAGACCTTCTTGTTGGACACTCAACAACTGTTTAAACTCTGTCTTGGCAGCCACTAACAGATTAGGTTTTTCAGAGATGTTCCCTTCGGGTGCAAGTGGAAGTAGAGCTACTTTCAACCCATCTACTTTAATTATATAATGGTTCGTTCTGCCATTATGTAGTGCACTTACATCATACTGCCATGGCCTTCTCAATAACATATGGGCTGCATCCATGTTAACTACATCACATACAATTTCATCTTTATACCTTCTACCAATAGACAAAGGTACTTTGCAACTTTTGTTCACAGTTACTGAATTTCCACTGTGAATCCATGAGACGTTATAGTGATTTTTGTGTTCTTCTACCTCTAAGCCCAATTTCTTTACAGCCTTCCAAAAAATCAGATTGTCAGTTGATCCATTATCAATTATGATGTCACAAATTCTACCTTTAATTGTGCCTCTAGTTTTGAATAAGTAGTTCCTTTGAATGTGTAGCTCTTGTTGTGGTGTGTGACAGACATTGTGAATGATGCAGGACATTCTTTGGCCTTCATCGAGGGGTGCCTCATCATCATAATCATCATCAAATTCGTCCTCATCCTCCTCCATTGGTGCTTTCCCTTTATGATCAATTAAATTTGCTCTTCCTCTTTTAGGACAAACATTAAATTTTTGGCCCCACTCACCACATCTGTAACACTTAATATTAGTGTTTCTTGGTTGATCACTGGTTCTATTAACTCTAACATCTTGCTGGCTTTCAGAAGTAACCTTCCTTTCCTCAGGTGTTGGTAAAATGCCTTTATCATTTGGAGGGTTGAATTTAGTGTTGGATGGGCCCCCAACATATTTTGTGAATTTTTCAGCCCTTCTGTCCAGTTGATCAGCCACTCTGATGGTGTTCATTAGGGTGTATTGTGACTGCATAATAAATTTTTCTTGAAACCTGCCCTTTAATCCTTGTACAAATCGAGCAATTAATTGTTTTTCTGTTTCATTTAAATTATTTCTTGAAGATAAACGATGAAATTCTTTAGCATATTCACTTACACTTCTATTACCTTGGCCGCATTGGTGATATTGTGTAAATAGGATACCTTCATAATCGCTTGGGAGAAATCTTTGTTTTAATAATTTCTTCAATTTTTCCCAAGTCCTAACCGGCCTTTGATTTGATCTTCTCCTATTTGTCACTGTTTGGTCGCACCAAGTAGATGCAATACCTTTGAATTTCAGCACTACCAACTTTACTTGTTGGTCTTCATCAATGTCCATATAATCGAAAAATCTCTCTACTTCAACTATCTATTCTAAAAATTCCTCAATGTGTGCCGATCCATTAAACGATGGTAGGTCCATTTTTAATTTGAACTGGCCTTGATTTCTATTAAAATTTCTTGGGGCATCTTCAACATACTCATTTTCATCCATTTGTTCCCTTCTTGTTCTTTGGTATCGAGACCTCCTTTGATATGTTTGATGTTGATTAACATCTATCCCTTCATACTCATCCTCATACAACTCAGCACGTTGATCAACATGTACACTTCCCCTTCATTTAAAATTCTGAAAATTTTGGACTTGAGGGTTCATCGGCCGGCGCTGGAATGGCTGCTCCGGTGAACGTCGATTGAGCATGAAATTTTCTGTTTGCTGCCCATTTCTTCGCTGATATGTCCTGAGTGGTTCTTCTGGTGGACGATGTTGGTACATTCCCCCGGGGTGCATTAATTGATTAATTCTTGTCCAAAGGGATCAAGATCTCTTCCGGCGAGTGGTGGCTGGAAGTCGACGTTCACCGCCGGTTCATTGGGCTGAATGGCCCTCCTTAATTCTGTAAATCCATCTCGCATCGCGGCTGTTAGGTCAGCGATGGCCTTGTTCGTGGACTCCCATTCCTGCTTTGTAATGTGCTCGTCTTCCTTTTTTTTTTTACTACTGTCTGAAGATGGTCTGAACGGACGGACGACGATGGCCGGAAAAAAAATATCAGGCGATGGCCTGAAAATTTTCAGACGATGGCCGGAAAAAATTTTCAAACGACGATGGACGAACGATGCTGGACGGACGACGATGGCCGGAAAAAAATCTCAGGCGACGATGGCCGGAAAAAAATTTCAGACGACTTTTTTTTTCGATCCAGAGAATTCTCTTTGAAGACGATGGTCGACGCAAGCTCTGATACCAACTGATGTAGGAGAAGATTTTGAGTGATTAAAACCGAGAAGAAGAATAGGGTTTATCCTTCTTCGATTAGGGAAAAAAGAAAGAAGCTTGGAATTCACCAAGGTTCTAGATCTAGGGTAAAAAGAAAACTGTTTGCAGGAAAAAACAGGAAGGAGAAAAACAGGGAAGAAAGGAAAGAAATTACCTTTGGTAATTGTAATAATTCGATAATTGATTTTCCTCTCCTTGGGCCCACTATATTTATACTTACATCAAAGATAATGAGCAACCCATTTGATGTGAGTGTGATGTTTCCTTAAGAGGAATATGGGTTGGCTTGACCAAGGTCAAGCCAATTAAAATCCCCTTGATCACGATTCTGTCCATAGAATATATTATTGTCATTATTTGTGTAATTAATAATGGCAGAATCTTCTACTGCATCAAAAAGGCTTTCGATATAGTGAAATGGCAAGTAATCACACACACCCTTGATGCAATGGGATTCAACCCTTTGTTGTGCAAATTGGTACACAACTGTATATCCACAACCTCCTTCTTGGTACTGGTTGTGGGATCCCCCACTCTCCCTTCTCTTATTTTAGAGGAATTAGGCAGGGGGACCTATTGTCTCCTATCTTATTCGACAAGGTAATGGATAATCTTAGCAGACTAATAGAGAAAGAGATCAAAGATAAGAGGATGGATACTTATATCGTGAATGAAGCGGTTTCCATCTCGCATCTTATCTACGCAGATGATGTGTTGATCTTCTCAAAGGCAAATCCCAAGTCTCTAAAAATAATCAAGAAAATCTTAGAAACTTTTTCCAAATTCTCAAACCTTGAGATTAATCAGGAGAAGAGCTCGGCAACCTACTCAAAAGTATGCATGAATGATGATTCTCTTCATAACATTCTCAACTTCCCAACTAAATCCCTCTCTGTCAACTATCTTGGTCTCCCAATAACGGGAAGAAAGAAATCTCACGCGACATGTTGGAAGTTGATAAATCCAATAGAAAAAATGTTAGCCAGATGGAAAGGGAGATGTCTGTCTTACGCAGAAAGATCCCAATTAGTGAATTGGGTCTTACAAGGTAAGTTTCAACTTTCAATACTGGGCAAACGGAACCACACTGCCATGCACAGTTATTAAAAAGATTCAGAGCCTAGCTTACAATTTCATTTGAGACGGGAGAAGAGGAAGTAGTTGGGAAAAAATGGCACTCCCAAAGAGCGAAGGCGGAATAGGGGTCAGAGATTTCTTTGCAACTAATGCTTCAGCATTGGTTAAAAAAACAGAGAGGATGTGAAGTCCTAATAACTCCATATTAGCAAACTGGATAAAAATTAGGTACATCAAAGGAAGAAACATTGGGGAAATAGAGTGTAGGCCTACTCTGGACTCTCACATGTGGAAAACAATACTAGCTAATAAGGAAACAATAGGGAAATGTATAAACTGCCTGAGAAATTATAGGATTACAAAAATTGTCCCCTCCAAGCACTCAAAAACATTAAGTCCCAAAGGAATCTTACAAGAGATAAATCTAGGGATCTGGGCCAAAAGCCTCTCAAATTCTCCATGTTGTTGTGGAGAATTAAGGTCAAGAGTCTGAACACTTTAACTAGACTGCAAAGCTGGGGGCTCAAAATAAATACGTCCTGCTCACTATGTGGAAATGAGGAAGAAACATTACAACACCTATACTTTAACTGCCATTACACTAGATCCTTATTGCTAGAGTCCACTAGCTGTCTTAATAATGCTGTTTGGACACTTAGTGGGCAAAATCCCCCATCTCTCGCAATAGACATTAGGATAGGGGATATTATGGAAACAATACAAAAATTCACCCACAAGTCCAGTTGTTGGGGGGTACATTGGACTATGCTAGCATCCCTTTCCTGGCACATATGGTGTGAAAGGAATAGGAGATTAAAACAACATACCCTAAGGCTTCCAGAAATTGTCAACAGAGAAATTATAAAGGATGTAAACATTGCATATGAATCTACATCCTATAAGAAGCACAATCTTTCACAGATTGAAATACAAGCTATACGCTCATGGGAGTCCAACCTCTTGAGGCTTCAGTCCTTGGCCAGTTAGTCAGGGTCATAGCTGTATAAGAGATAGACAATGTGTTTACATTTACTGTACTTGCATTTTCCTATATTCTGTAATCTTGGGCTATACCCAACCTCCTTTTTCAGTAATGAAAGTTTTAATTTCTCAAAAAAAAAAGAAAAAAAAAGGAGCTGCCTCTTTTTGGGGACAGGGAGATTCATTTCTAATAAATTGGATAAAGGATAGATACATAAGAGACCAGGCTATAGAGGATATCCAAATTAGACCTACAGTTGATTCCCCAATGTAGAAGCAACTGATAAACCAAAAAGAGGAAATAGGAGAAGTGCTGATATGTGGGGCAAACTATACTATCACGTGAAAAAAAGGAATCCCAACCAATAAGCTGGGAAACTTTGTCCATCAAATCAGACCAACTAGCCACAAGGATTTTCTGGCAGAAGGAATCTGGTCAAAAATGCCCACAAAATTTTCCATAATATTATAGAGAGTGAGATTGGGATACCTAACCACATTCAGTACGCTAATCAAATGTAATAAGGACGAGGAGACAATTCACCTTTACTTCAACTGTGTTTATACTAGAAGAATCTTCATAATGATAGTAGAAACATTAGAGTAATCCATATGGAAAATATCAAATACCTTAGTACCTATACCGAATATAAGCATTAGAATTGGGGATCTCACAAAGGCTTGCCAAAAGTTCATCAAACATGCATCATGCTGGGGGGGGGTTACTGGAATATATATTAGGCAGCACAATATGGCACATCTGGGCAGAAAGAAATAGACAGCACGTTAGGAGGCCTCCTGAGGTAGTCATTAAGGAGGTCATTAAAGACATCAGTCTCTCATTTGATTCGGAGTATTACAAGAAGAGTTGTTGTCACCCTTTGGAGACATCTATAATGGAAGTATGGGAGACCAACCTTCTGAGGCAGCGTATCTAGTTACTATATAACTAGACTACATAGCTAATGGGAGAGTGTCAATGGTCTTTTGTTCATTTCTTGTACTTCTATTTTATTTCTATACTTTTTTTCTTTGTAAATTGGGCATTGTCCTTATTTTAAATAAAATTTTAATTGCTTCAAAAAAAAAAAAAAAAAAAAAGAAAGTTCAGAAATCACACTTAGACCACCAGAGACACTTGTAAAGGAGATTATAAATGACTCAAGCCTGTCATTCAAGCAAGAGATCCACAAGGAGTACAATTTTACAGCAACAGAAATACAGATCCCGACCTGGTGGGAGACTTCACTTCTGAGGCAACTTTCTTAGATTTTCAGATGATCAAATCTAGGAAAATTCTATATAGAAACGGAGTTGATGGGCATGTTCGTCTCTCACACTATCTGTTGTTTTTTCTTTTATCACTGTATTTTCTGTTTTTTTATTTCCCATTTTAATGGAATTTAACTTCATAAAAAATATTTTCAAGCTGTAGCTCTTTTTCGTGAACTGATGTTATTATTTAATACTTTTCCCTAATTTTATGTAATCTTAATTTCTTAATCTTCATAGTCTCGATTTTTTATTCCACAGGTGGAACTGGGATCAATTTGACTCCACCTCCGGTGACGATTATCAGGTGTTTCCAACCCTATCATTTCTTCAAATTTGATAGTTAGCCAATTTTGATTTTTCATATCTTATTGACGAGTTTGATTCTTATTGCTAAAAATGCATGCTCTGGAGTTGGGGTCATCAGACAAATGAATTTGATCTTTTGGAGGAACCGCTTCCTATTTATATTTTTTATGCATTTGGTGTAGTCATTTAAGATTCGACTGTCCATGAACCTTATGGGTTGGTCCAATCTGGTTTCAACCAACTGGTGCAGTCCAAGTGTCGACCTTTTTTATGATCCAAATCTAGGGTATCACGTACGACATCTGTAGTCCAATTAGGCCGCCCAATCCTAATTTGGGTCTACTGATTCATAATCGGGCATTGGTCCTAATGAGTATTAAGTCATCAAATACATTTATACACCTGATTGTCAAAACTAAAAACTTATTAATGAATAAAATAACAAAAAAGAAAACAAAAGTTTTTTCTGTTCAATCATTTGACAGAGCTTTGTTTATCTAGTGAAAAGGTCCTACAGAAATGCAAGGAGAGAATTGAAATGATAGCCAATACCTTAGAACTTGAAGGTTTTTCTCGCATAGATGTATTTGTTAATGTGCATACTGGCGAGGTAACTAACTAATAAGAAATGAAATACTATGCAGCCTTGTGATGCCATTTTTATTTTTCTGTTAATCTGGAATTCGGTTAACAATACGAGTGCAGGTCTTGGTTATAGAAGTTAACACAGTTCCAGGGATGACTCCATCCACTGTTCTAATCCAGCAGGTAAGTAAGATCCATTCCAATCTTCCATCTCTCTTATTCTGTCTCATCATCACAATGTCATGTTGCAGGCATTAGCGGAAGAACCAGCTATGTATCCCCACGATTTCTTTAGAGCTGTCCTTGATTTAGCTTTGCAGAGATCCTAATTCATTTTAAAAATGGGCAGTATGTTATGGTGACACAACTCTCATACACAATCAGGATGACTTAGATTATTATTATTTAATCAATGTTTTATAGGCTAGCTATTAATAATGATCATTCCAGCATCTTTTAATGTCTTTAATAAAAATATTAAGTGGGCTTATTTAGCTAATTTCAAATAGTGATTAATAATGATAGGATTTTGCTATTAGCTATTTTTTGTAATTATATACTGTAGTACTATAATTAGGGGTAAGAAGTGGGAGGATGGTGAAATATAAGGGGAATTATAGAGTTTATATGATGCCAATGGAACAAAAAATCTTACCTCTGCCCTCTAGTCTAGGTTAATTATAAACTCATAGTGCTTAGTTGATTATTTTTAATGAAACATTACTCTTGTTTAAAGAAATTCAAGTCGACACAGTTATATCCTACTCAGCATTGAAGATATTCAATCAACCATTAGGAAAAACATTGAACTCTGCCAACAAAATATCTATTAGGCATTAATTAAGTCATCAGTTATGGTAGTTAGATTGTTAGGTTCAAACTTGAAATTAAATGGATTAATGTTGTTAAAGAAGCTGGACAATTATAGTTAATGTTAAAGAAACATTAACTATGGAAGTTGATGAAGCACTGAATCTTCTATCAGGGCTCGCGGTGGTGCGAGGTGATGCCGGAGGCTCTGGAATCCACGACGCGCGCTCTACGTTAAATACCTGCAAGTAAAAACTAGGCGATTCTTGTGAGACTCGCCGAGTTTCTTAGTGATGCTCTGGTAAGAGTGGAACTTGTGTTGTGTCTTTGAGTGTCCTCTTGGAACCCTTTTTATAGGGTCTCGGAGGGCGCAATCAAAGACGGACATCGCGCCTATGGTCATATATGGTAACATTTATGACGTTGGCTGGCGGCGAGTAACGGTCATAAGTCGACGATTCAGGTATGGAAGTCGCCTAGTTAAGGCTAACTCGCCGAGTTTCCAGGGGCGAGATGTGCAGTCTACCATACTGCCGATCTTGGCCCTAACTCGGCGATTTATCCCTAAAGTCGACGACTTGGTAGTCCAACCGGCGACTTACGGGCTAACTCGGCGATCTGGACGATGAACGTGTTCCGCACCGTGGGAGCTCTCCGGGGGTCCGGCCAAAGCGACGGAACCCTAGTCCTTGTTGAAAGGCGTTACTGGGAGTGACTGTCGTAATCAGGCATATTTCACCAGTACTCCCCCCTGAAGAGAGCACAAGAAACATGCGTGTATCGCCAGTACCCCCCCAACCAAGGTTCAGTGTGTGATCCGTACCAAGGCCGAAGCAACAAGATGAGATCGAATCATTACGCCCACAGTGACGTACTGATTCCGTATCCATTATGGCCTAAACTGATGAAGCACTGAATCTGCTACCAGGGCTCGCGGTGGTGCAAGGTGATGCCGGAGGCTCTGGAGTCCACGACGTGCGTTCTACGTCAAATACCTGCAAGTAAAAACTCGGCGAGTCTCAGTGGAACTTGTGTTGTGTCTTTGAGTGTCCTCTTGGGACCCTTTTTATAGGGTCTCGGAGGGCGCAATCAAAGACGGACATCGCGCCTATGGTCATATATGGTAACATTTATGACGTTGGCTGGCAGCGAGTAACGGTCGTAAGTCGACGATTCAGGTATGGAAGTCGCCTAGTTAGGGCTAACTCGCCGAGTTTCCAGGGGCGAGATGTGCAGTCTACCATACTGCCGATCTTGGCCCTAATTCGGCGACTTATCCCTAAAGTCGGCGACTTACGGGCTAACTCGGCGATCTGGACGATGAACGTGTTCCGCACCGTGGGAGCTCTCCGGGGGTCCTGCCAAAGCGACGGAACCCTAGTCCTTGTTGAAAGGCGTTGCTGGAAGTGACTGTCGTAATCAGGCATGTCTCACCAGTACTCCCCCCTGAAGAGAGAATGAGAAACATGCGTGTATCGCCAGTACCCCCCCCCCAACCAAGGTTCAGTGTGTGATCTGCACCAAGGCCGAAGCGACAAGATGAGATCGAATCATTCCGCCTACAGTGACGTACTGATTATGTATCCATTATGGCCTAAGCGACAAGAATGGATTGACTCTGTAGGGTCGAACCGACAGAATCGAGTTCCAGGCCAACGGAAACTCCCTGTTTGTAGTCTAACCCTGATCAAGGGCGACTGCACTGTGTTTATCAAGGCTGAAGCGACAAGATTAGTTCCGGCCGAAACGACGGAATCTGATTCAGGCCGAAACGACGGAATCTGATTCAGGCCGAAGCGACAGAATCGAGTTTTAGCCGAAGCGATAGAACCGAGTTCTAGCCGAAGCGATAGAACTAATGTTTATAGTCCACCCTGATCAAGAGCGACTTTAATGTCCGCAACGACGGTTACCTCTTCAAGGCTTAAAGCGACAAGATGGGTTGAGATCATTAAGGCTAAAGCGACAGAATGATCTCTAGTCTATCAAGGCAAAAGCGGCAAGATAGATTGACTCACTATCAGAGTCTGATTCTGGCCGAAGCGACAGAATAATATATGCAAAAAAGAAAACATTCTGGCCGAAGCGACAGAATAATACCTGCAAAAAAGAAAACATCCTGCAAAACAACAGAATAATACCTGCAAAAAAGAAAACATCCTGCAAAACAACTAGATCAATCTAAAACGCATATTATTATTGACCAATTTAACTTACCGCGCGATTTTACCTCTTGTGACATTCTCTTTTTGCTTGAAACAATCCTTGGTAAATCTGGCCGAAGCGACAGATTTACCGTGCCCATATTTGACGACCTCCGGTCGGAGCGACGGAAGTGTAGGGAGAGCTTGTAATACTCCCCCTTGAAATATGACGATTTCTGGCCGGAGCGACAGAAATGTCGGGAGAGCTTGTGATACTCCCCCTCGAAATTTGACCATTTCCGGCCGGAGCGACAGAAAAGTCGGGAGAGCTTGTGATACTCCCCCCCTGAAATTTGACGATTTCCAGCCGAAGCGATGGAAATGTTGGGAGAGCTTGTGATACTCCCCCTTGAAATTCGACGATCTCTAGCCGAAGCGATAGAAATGTCTGGAGAGCTCGTGATACTCCCCTCCTGAAATATGACGATCTCCAACCGAAGCGATAGAAATATCGGGAGAGCTTGTGATGCTCTCCTTTTGTTTGCTGAAGGGAGCTTGTGATACTCCCCCCCAAGATATTATGTGACATCCTAAGTCGACGACTTAATACATTAACTCGGCGCGACTTAGCATCGGGGTTGTTCTGTGAGAAACTTAGATTTGCTGAAGGGAGCTTGTGATACTCCCCCCTAAGATACTATGTGATATCCTAAGTCGGCGACTTAATGTATTAACTCGGCGACTTAGCATCGGGGTTGTTCTGTGAGAAACCTAGAGGTTTGCTGACCTAAATCGACGACTCTTAATATGAGCTGGCGGATTTCTTAGAAAATCCTTGGGATCTTGGGAAATATTTGCAAATTTTCCAAATATGGAAGTT
>LFYR01001915.1:0-14204 GCA_001185155.1 Zostera marina
AAAAAATATATATATATATATATATATAGGGAAAATATCTGGAACGGACGTGCCGTTCCAGACGGCCACCAGAACAGTTCCGCGATGGGTGCCGGAACTGTTCCAGACGTGAACCCATCCGGTGGCGGTGAACCCATCCGGTGGTTCTGCAATCGCGAGTCCGGCAATCGCGAGTCCGGCAATCGCGAGACCTGCAATCGCGAGTCCGAAGATGGGTTCCCGAAGATGGGTTCGCGAGTCCGGCAATCGCGAGACCTGCAATCGCGAGACCTGCAATCGCGGTTCCGAACGTTGGACCTGCAATCGCGAGTTCCCGAAGATGGGTTCGGGAGACCTGCAATCGCGAGTCCGGCAATCGCGAGTTCCCGTGCCTGTCCTGCAATCGCGAAGATGGGGTCCGGCAATCGCGAGTAGATGCAGTACTCGCGAAGATGGAGCTCCCTGCCTCCGATGCAGTATCTACCTTACCTCCCGCGAAGATGGGTCTCGCGATTGTTTGTTGGAACGGTCGACGGAAGACAAATCAACCGTGGATGTCCAATCGGAAGGTGGGGGAGGGTGGTACCTTACCGTTGGAGGGAACGACCCTGTTCGCACCTGATATAATCTGTATATATATATATTAAGTTAATAAATATTTAGGTAATATATCTAATTGGGCAATCACGGATCTTTACCTAAACCTGTCCTGGAAAAAGCGTTGCTTCAGGAGTGCTTTGGCGATCTAGCATGTTTTAAGCGCCGCCTTTAAAACTATGATAATAACATTACAATATTTATCTGTATTATATACTCGTCTCTGTGGTTAACTATGCTTGGAATTCTGTTTTTTTCAGCATATATCAAATTCTGGCATTAGCAAGGGATTAGAGATTGCAATATCTACGGGTAATTGGGTGATAAAAAGGTTTAGAATGAACAGAAAAGGTGTTGCGCAGGTTATAAATTATACTCATCTTTTTTATGGTTTTGTTGAGAGTATTTTCTATTCCTTACGCTTATTTTCTTTGGCAGCCTATTTCAAGGCTTTCATATATTGCAGCTTTAGGCCACATGACAAGGATTTCACCACAATTTGAAAAAACTAGAAAAGTAAGTGGCCCGAGGGCATTGCAGCCAAGTCAGGTAAGAATCATTTTCTGTGAGTGAGATTATACTTTTTATTTCAGAATTTTATTTATTTATATTCTTCCTCATGATTTTCTAGTCATACTTCTTAGTTTTGTTTTTTCACGAGTTTAATTTCTCTTTTAACAGTGGGGTATGCTTTGCCCTTGTGACACACCTGAAGGTGAGGCTTGTGGTTTAACAAAAAATTTGGCTCTCATGACTCATGTGACTACCGATGAAGACGAAGAATATCTTAAGGCTATGGTTTTTTTCTTACACTAGATATCTTTTTTTTCCTGCAATCAAGTCTGTTTTTAACATCATAATTTTTTTTAACATTTAATTATACAATTTATGTTTATTAAATAATTGAAATAGGTTAATATGATACATTATGATTTATGAGCCATTTCATCAAAATGAAAGTATAGGCATATCCAAATATCCTAATATCCCAAAAAAGAAGGTAGAATGATTCTTGTGGAATAATAGCAGGTTGAAGCTATTGAATAAGATATATAAAAGGGAAAAAATTCCAACAGATTGAAGCATTCTCAGCCAAGGACTAATACAGGCTTTCCTGGTCAGGGAGTGGTGGTAGCACTATACAAGAGACTTTCTAAGAAAGTATTCACATCTCATTCTCGGGTGGATACGTATGCAGCTGGTATTTAGGAAGCAAAATAATGTATTGTAGATTATATCCCAAGATCAATCTTCCTACAGTTGAGAACTTGAGATCTGAATCCACAGATCTGAAATCTTAATTCTCAAGAACTATCAGAATCTCCACTGATATTGTTGGAATTCACCAACTTGAGAAAAAGTAATAGAGTGATAGAAATGCCTGGATTAATAATTCGATAATTTATATTCCTCTCTCTTTTTTTCTCACATTTTTACTTGTCTTCGCAAAGGCAGAATTCACAAAGACAAGTGTAACAGGCCATTAGACGGAGAAGATATTGCTTCTGCTCAAGCAGAGACCAGCAGTAGGCTCAGTGATTATATTCTGGCCAACATCAGCGAACCAGTTAAGTTTGCCCTTCTCCTATAGAGGCTAAGATGGGGCTTTCTGGCCTTATTTAGGATGTCCAAGTACCAGCCACATGTCGTCTGGGGAAGAAGAGGAAACAGTGGGTTGACTCTACTTTAATCGCAGTTTGTCCATGAATCTTTTAAAGAACATCTCATCTCACACCGATGGTGTACTATGGTGGAATTCTAAACTGCATACAGAATTTCAGAAATAAGTCCAATTGCTGGAGACTTCTTTGGTCAAAAGGATAGTCTCCCAAAGCAAGGATTTTGATTAGGACGCATTTGCGTGCATATGCTACCATGCGCTACCCCCCATCGCATATTTATGAGTCTTAGCCGGAGGATACGGCTAAACCCGACCCAAATACCCATTTATGTGTTGAGAATTTTTTTTTTTATAAAACTAAAAGGTAAAACCCGAAAAGACTAAAGGGAAAAAATAAAAATATTTTATATTTTATAAAAGGAAACTAATACATTATAAATTTTTAAATTTGAATCTTTGTTGAAGACTTTAAACACTATTAGACTATTTTATTTTAGACTGATAGACATAGAATATTTTTAATGAACTTGAAGTATTTTATTACGAAATTTATACAGGGAATTACATAAAATATAAAAAATACAGGGAATATATTGAAAATAAAATAAAAAATACACTAAAAAAGACATGTCGCATATTGGATCGCATATGCAACCAGGCGCTTGCATATGCAATATGCGGACCTGAACATCACCTGGTCGCCTGGCCGCATCAAAAACATTGTCCCAAAGTAATGAGTGATCAATAATGTGGCTTTCATTTTTTGTCTCATCTTCATTGAGGGCAATCATCTAGTGATGCAGAGCATCATTACCATTCTGATGATGTTAATGAGACAGAACATTGATAGAACAGTGGAATTAGAGGTGGCTAATCCTAACAGATTTGTATGAAACGTGATTCATTATAGAGCACTGCTCCTGAATATATAGGAAATACAAAAGTAGATCTCACCTATCTTTGGTAGTGGATCACTAACAAAATGACAACTAGTTAATTACAAAATTAGCTAATTACGATAAATATAACTAATTACTCATTAACAAACATCATCAGAATAATATAATTAAGGTTCATGGGCTATTAAGGTTCTAAATGTGCGCGCAAAAGCGTGCCTGAGGTTCTTTTCAAGGCGCCTCCAGGTATTGGGCCTTAATCGGATCTGATTTACTTAAAAGTTTTATTTTAAACAGTTTAGAGTTCTAAACTCAAAATCTCCCCCAATCAGACTATTTTGTAGTATTTTAAGTACATGAAGGATGTTTAAACCTTGAGATATTTTTTTGTATTAGTAATATAATTATATTTAATTTAAGTATTGAAGGATATCTGAATTAAGTATATAAATATATGAAATTTCTACATTTTTAATTTATTTACCAAAATATCCTTGGAGCCTGAGGTGTGGCTAAACGGCAGTGCACTAGGTCCTGGCGCACAGCGTAATCATGCATTTAAAGCTTAGTGCTACCCAGATCTGGTGGAATCAACTTCTGGAAATTACTGTTCCATTAGTAGATTCCGTTGGAATTAGTTGTGTGAATATTACTACTATTAGATCTTTGACGATCTGATCTCTAGCTCTAATCTTATCTAGAAAGTATTGCGATCAACTCTGTTACACTTGCTGACTTGCACATAATGCACTAATTTCTAGCACACCAGAGCTTTTAAAGCCATGGCCTATACCAATGTTTTTACTTAGAGGTTGTCCAATCAGTTCCTAATTATCTTTAGTGTGTGGATCATATATGATTCATTTTTTGTGCCTTCTGGGAATCAGTAAGGAGGCTGAAAGTATTTACTCTGGGAAATCTTGAGACACTTACCACAATAATTTCTAATCCAGTTGATCAAGTGGTTTCAGGCAAACTTTGATATTTTTAAAAATCAATCATTCAACCTGTCCAACTATAATGCTACGTTACTTATTCTTGATATATATTCTTCTGTACTTATAGTGTAACGGTATGGGCTTGATAAAGTTGCCAGATATCTCTGCCAGTGATCTTCATTGTCCTAGTTCATATTTGGTAATGTTTAATGGTTCCATACTTGGGAAGCATAAGAATCCACAGGTATTTTTTTTTTATAATAATTTCAGGTTCATATTTTGTTTCTTCATTCTCATTTCTTTTTGTTTTTCTTTCTGGCCTTCATCCAGCAATTTGCTACTCAATTAAGATCATCACGGAGAGGTGGTATAATTGGGGAATTTGTAAGCATCTTTGTTAATGAGACACAGGTATTACACATACTGTAGCTTGTATTTGTAAGAAATCAATAGTTTTGATCATAACACTATACCAGAAGCACAAATAATATAGGTAGTGCTTAGACACTAGTCAGTTTTTAAACAACGGACGGCATCATACATTTCGTACTCTTCTGATGGAAATGATAATTAATTCTGAGTCTTTCCTCATAATTTGTATCTACTTACCTGTGTGGCAGGGTGTTGTTTATATTGCTTCTGATGGTGGTCGTGTGTGTCGTCCACTAGTCATAGCTGATAATGGAATATCAAGGATCAAGGAACATCACATGAAAGAATTGGCAGTTTGTGTTTAAAAAAAAATAGTGCTTTTAAGTTTTAATACAATTTATTGATAATTTGATTTAATTCATAATTTATTTTATAGGATGGAGTCCGTAAATTTGATGACTTTTTGAGTGATGGATTGATTGAATATTTGGATGTTAATGAAGAAAATAATGCACTGGTTTGTTTTTAGGGAAAGAAAATGATTTTTCAGTGTTATTTAATCATACATTTAAAAAAATTCTTTACATTTTTCTAGATTGCTTTGTATGAATGGGAAGCCACAGCTGATACCACACATATAGAAATAGAGCCGTTCACTATATTAGGTGTCTGTGCTGGATTGATTCCTTATCCACATCATAACCAGTCACCACGTAATACATACCAGGTTTGGGCGTTTAACAAATATTTCTATATAGAATAAACTTGTATTTAATTTGAGCTATAATTGTTTTCATAGTGTGCAATGGGAAAACAAGCTATGGGCAACATTAGCTATAACCAGGTAAGTCATTTTCTTTTCTTATCAATTTTTTGTGATTTACTGTAGTAGATTTCTTTCTTTAATATAGAAACCATCAAACAAAATGCTTGGGTTAATTCTGAACCAAGGCATTCCCTCCATTAGGGGAGCAGTAGAAGATTCCATTGTTATTACTTCATATCACAGCAATATTATATTTGATGGAATAGACCATACACGATTGGGATATAATTGGCTTGACCTTAGTCAAGCCAAGTCATATTCCTCTTAAGGAATTATTAAACTCACATCAAATGGGCTGCCTATTACCATTGATGTGAGTATAAATAGAGTGGGGGCCCAAAGGAGGAGATCATTATCGAATTTTGTGCTAATCAAAGGTAATTCTCTTGACCTTCCTTTCTTTCTTGTTCTTGCTATTTCCGTGTACTGTTTCCTTATTTCTCTATACCTAAATTAGAAACCTTGGTGGATTTCAAGTTCCTACCATCTTCTCATTTTGAAGACCATTTCTTCTTCTTCACACCCTCTCATCGGAGTCCAGAGTCTTCTCCTACATTATTAGGGAAGCCATCTCCCCATCAACTAGAGGTAGGGAAAAGTTCAATAGATTTATTCTCCCCTATTAAAATTAAGAATAAGCCTCCAAATGCTGAAGGGATCAATGATTTTTATGGTCTTGACTGGGGCTCACATAGTAATGTCTTAGTCAACTTCACTGACCCATACTCCATTCGGTTATTCTGGAAATAAGGAACTTCGTCAGCACAAATCCTAATCACCCATTCTCAACTAATCCACCAACATCGAACTATGACTTTCCTGATTTGGCCATATATTTTATCCTTCAACAAACCAGACTTACGGAGTCCAAACTCCGAATTATATCCACACTACAGAGTCCTTGGCTGCAGCCTTGAATTCTTATTACTGTAAGAACAAGACACGTTCATAATCAGTGAGGAGGAATCAACTGCTTAATAGCATCTTCGCCATTGACCAAGTCCTATCATGGATGTCTTCAATTATATAATAAAATTTAATTTCTTTTAAAAAAAGTCCTAGCATGGATCATTTTGCCGTTGAGCATGATTTATCATTTATAACCTCTTTTGCTCCCACCTTTGTTTTTTTAGCATGTCTTGTGGAAGCTTTGCTCTTCAATCTCAATACCACGAACTTGACTTTGTGTTGCTCTTGGATTTCCTTGTAATTGAAGATCTTCACTTCTATCCATTAATCTAGGAACTCAATATGCAATTTCCCATTAAAAGATGAAAGCTCCTTGTCATCATTGAAGTCATGATGTTGATCATGACACATTTGTAAATCAAGAGGTTCTCAATCCTTTAATGAAGATTCCAGTAGATATTTGTGCTGATCTACTTAAGTTTGAGCTCATTGTGCCGAACTTTGAGTCGGTTTTACGAATCCTCTCACTTAAACTGTCAAATCTGTCAATAATCTACCGAAGTTTTTCAAGTTCATCTCTCTAATTGGTTCAGGCTCGCCGTTTCGATTTCATACGTGTGTGAGATGACACCACATTACCACCCAAGTGAGGTGATCGTGGATTTTCTGAGAAGATCAATAAAGCAAAAATATTCTCAAAATTTCAGGGGAATGTGAGTATTGGAATTCATTGATAGTAATAGCTGATTCACTCTCTTTCTACACATGCCATAATTTGACCTCCAAGAACACCTTCGAAGCCCTCAATAGTCAATATGCATGTCTATCATTGAAACTTCTAATCTATATTTTTCATACTTCTTTAGTTTGTTTTGCAAATCTATAGCCTATAGGTAAAAGAATTCTATTAATCGTAGGTACCCAAATAAAATTTTCTTGTAAGATAGACGAAGTTTGGAATCGATTTATTCTTTACAATGAAATGAAATGATTGTATTTATTTTGCATTTAGGCTCATTTATTCATACATCATATGTGTATATGATACTTAAGATGTTGGTTTGCTTTTTTTTTTAATTATATACTACATTTTGCAATATATCTGGGTTTCAAAAGAATATGTTGAAAGCATGCAGATAAAAATGGTATTTTGTTCATGTTTTTATATAGCTTTTTCGAGGAGATTGTTTACTTTATTTGTTGGCTTACGCTCAGAGACCATTGTTGACAACCAAAACAATTGAACTGGTTAGTGTTTGGTTTATTTTTTATTTCATTTTTCAGATTTTGGAAAATAATAAATTGTGATAATATTACAATTCCAGATTCAATATGATAAACTTGGAGCAGGACAAAATGCTATTGTTGCTGTCATGAGCTACAGTGGTTATGACATTGAGGATGCAATCGTCATGAATAAATCATCTCTAGATCGTGGTTTTGGTCGTTCCATTGTATTAAAAAAGTATGTCTGTTACAACTATTAAAGTATAAAAAAGACCATAAAGAAACCCACAATAAGATGCATTATTTATTCTTTGTTTTCCTATACAGTTCGATAGATTTAATAACTGGATCTTATGTTTTTTCAATTTGATCATTTTGATCAGATATTCTTGTGTTCAAGAGGTTTATGGGACTAACCAAGTAACTGATAAAATTCTAAGACCAAAAATGGAAGATGGCAAAGTTAACTCTAGAATGAAGGTCGATGTTTTTACGTGTTAATTGCATTTTCTAGGATTTCATTTTTTCAAATTATTCTCAGTATTCCGACTAATAATTTGTTCAGATACTTGATGGTGATGGAATTGCTTCTCCTGGTGAAATCATTGGAGATGGTGATATTTTTGTAAATAAATGGAGTCCTAAAATACATGAAAACCCAAAAGAATCGTATGTATCTAGACTAATCCTTGAATGGTTCACAATTTGACATTTTATTTTTATTTATCTCTTACAGTTTTATTCATTTTTTTAAACTGCAGTGATTATAAGCCTACTCCAGCAATTCATAACTGCACAGTTGGTGAGACAATTGCTGTGGATCGTATTATGCTGCACAGTGATTCTAATAATAAATTATGTGTAAAACTTCTCACACGACACACTCGCAGACCTGAGGTTAGCTTTAAGTGTATATAATATATTTTTTTCTTTGATTTTCTTGACTTAATTTGTCTATATAATCAGGTTGGAGACAAGTTCAGCAGCAGGCATGGACAGAAAGGTGTTGTTGGAATCATTGTACCTCAAGAAGATTTTCCATTCACTGAACTTGGTTTATGTCCTGATTTAATCATGAATCCACATGGATTTCCCAGGTATACTTGTACGGGGGAGAAAGATTCCTACTCTGTGTACTTTTGCATTTTAATAAATTTTCTCTCCTTATTTTTCAAAGAATTCACTTTTTCTCTATTTCTGTTATTGCAGCCTTTTGGTTTGATGAATTACTTTCTTACTACTTTTTTTGGTTATTGAATATTCACACGAGAAAAATAAATAATCAGCAATCTCTTATTCCTTCCCAATATTTAAAAACTGGCTAATTGGTTACCCATTTTTGAGTAATTGGTTTACCACTAGTAGCATTTTTGTAATTACCTAAAATAAATAAATAATACTTATTTACAGATAAATAGATGCTCAGAATTATTCATATATATTAAATAGAAGCTTGTCGAAGCAATAGAGAATTTTGCCGAAGTTTCTATCCTCACGGCTACCAAAAATGAGAGGAGAATTGATGTAGGAATATTGTACATAGGCTTGGAGCCCATTTCCATCTTAGTAGGTCAATTCTCATCTAGATTGATGGAGGATATAAACGAAGACAACAAGAGGAGGACCTGGCACACTGCCGCTTAGTAATGTAGGATCTGGCTGATCTCTGTTTAGCACAGACTGAGAAGGTGAGATTCTCAATCGGGAATAGTGATAGGAAGATAGTATTCTTGGAATCCACCAAGAATATACAGAAAAATAGCAAGATTAGAGAAAACATATGAAGAAGAATAGAAAGAACAGAAAGTAGATCAAGGAGATGAGGGTAAATAATACTTGGAATAGTCAATAACAGAAAGCATCCTTTCTCCATGTGAGGTCCATCCCTTTTATACTCATGTCACAGGTGATGGACAACCCTAATGATGTGAGTGTAGAATCCTTCTAGAGAGAAGGTTGTGAGGCCCAACCTTGGTCAGGCCCACCACTCATCCTTTGCAATATGCTCGTTCCAATATGTTTGGAATGTGCATTGAAATCCTTGGGAATAATAACTTGATGCTCTCAGCTCTTCATCACTTAGACACGCCTCAAATACTTAAGGTTTAAAGTTTAAATATCCTTCTTGGCCCTTTTACCCCTAT
Source organism: Zostera marina (assembly GCA_001185155.1). Lineage (NCBI taxonomy): Eukaryota > Viridiplantae > Streptophyta > Magnoliopsida > Alismatales > Zosteraceae > Zostera > Zostera marina. The sequence goes on from LFYR01001915.1 coordinate 9,510, forward strand.
AGATCACTCGTGATTCTGGCTCAGGTTCTTTTTCAGATTCATCTTCAGGCTTTGTAGTAAAAGTTCTTCCATTCCCAACCCATGAGAAGCCTGGTTGGGAAAAATAAAAAACAGTGGGACATATGTTTGCCACAAGCAGAATTCGCATTCAACTATATGGTAAACAAATCTACTGGAGTTAGTCCTTTTGTTTCAGATGTACCATCTAATCAACCAATAGATGAAAAAATGATAGACAGGGCTCAAGAAATTTACAGACTGGTAGAAGAAGCTTTGAATCAATCAAATAGCAAGTACAAAGCTTCAGCAGATAAAAAAAGAACACAGGAATTTGAGAATTTCAAATTGGAGAATTAGTTATGGTTCACATAAGTAAAGAAAGAGTACCTGCAAGAACTTATTCTAAACTGAAGCCAAGGAACCATGGGCCATTCAAAATATTAAAGAAAATCAATGACAATGCCTATGTCATGGACTTACCAGATGAGTACAATATGTCCAAGTCCTTCAATATTTGTGACATCAGAAAATACTACCCTGAAGAAGTTGCTAAAGATCAATTCGGGACAATTGAACCTATAGAAGGGGTGCATGGTGCAGTAGAAGATTCCATTGTTATTACTTCTTCAGATCACAACAATATTGTATTTGATGGAATAGACCATACACAATTGGGCTATAATTGGCTTGACCTTAATCAAGCCAAGTCATATTCCTCTTAAGGAATTATTAAACTCACATCAAATGGGCTGCCCATTACCACTGATGTGAGTATAAATAGAGTGGGTCCAAGGAGATTCTCTTGACCTTCCTTTCTCTCTTGTTCTTGTTCTTTCCGTCTACAGTTTCCTTATTTTTCTATACCTAGATCTAGAAACCTTGGTGGATTCCATGTTTCTACCTTTCTTTCCCGTTTGAAGAAGATCATCTCTCCTTCTTCACACCCTTTATCGGAGCCCAGAGTCTTCTCCTACATCACAAACCCCACCATTCCAATTGTTCTAGTGTTGATGCTGCTTCTGTAGCTCCAAATCTTCCCGATCTGTTCTTATACAAGCAGATATCGGCAAGTACCTTCATCTTCAATTGGATATCATCAATAATAATCTTGTCAAGAACATCTACAAAAGCCTTTTCATATTCCTTGCATTTAGCCTATGTTTCAGGATAACTACAGTAAAAAATTTAGATTGATGACCAGTTTCCAAATGAAAACCAATAAAAATTTATTACCTTTCCATCTTTATAGTAGAATAGTGTGTTAAAAAAGAAAGTGACTTTTTAAATTTTTATGAAATCATCAGTATTTTTTTATTAAGTATTTTTTTATTGAGTATTTTTTTATTAATTTTTAATTGAGTTTCACATCACTCATCATATTTTTTTCTTATGTTAGTCGAATGACAATCGGAAAATTGTTTGAATTACTTGGTGGTAAAGCTGGTCTCAAAATTGGAAAATTTCATTATGGGAGTGCCTTTGGAGAACCAAGTGGACATGCTGATAGAGTTGAAAAAATCAGGTACAAAATAAATTGGTATATCTTTTAATAAAGATTATTTTCATTTTTAATTCATTTGTATTATGTTTTTATACTAAATGCTAATAGTCTTTGCTTTACTGTGTGTTTGCTTGAAGTGAAATACTACAGCTGAATGGATTTTGCTATACTGGAAAAGATTTCATTTATTCAGGTGATGTTGAGTCTTTTAATATTGTAGATTTCTATTGTAATGAAAGTGAAATAATATTAGAAATTTAGAATAAATGAAATAGCCATTTAAGAGTACTGTGTTGTCTCTGTGGAATGCACTCATAAATGAACATTTAAGACTTGTGTTAATTTTCAATCAAGTAATTGTATTGCAGATTTCAATAATGGACTTGATAATTTTAATTCGTACTATACAGGCACATCAGGTTCGCCACTGCAAGCTTATATATTTATGGGACCAATTTACTATCAAAGGTTAAAACACATGGTATGTTATTATAATTTTCTTTAATTCTTCAGCAAAGAAAAAAGCTGTTAATGTACGGTCCGGAATGGGTTATGCCCTCATTTAAACATGTCTAGATGGATCTAGGTTTTATGGCTACTAAACTATATCCAGGGATTTCAATAAAGACTTCAAAAAAACAGAGGTGTTTTTTTAATATTAAGGGTATGACATTTATGTATTGGGATTTTTTGACTCAAGAATAAATAGGTCCATATCAAATGGAGAAGCACTCAATGGATATAGACCTGATTCGATTTAGCTTGGATGGAGAAGAAATGCATGGGTGATTGGGTGTTATTACAGTACACACCCATTGTATCTCAGTCATAGTTTTTCATGCTGGAGCGGGTTAGGCGGATCCGGGCCAGATCCGCCTAACCCAATAGCCCATTTAATTCATTTAAAATAGAGGGCGAGTGATGTAGTACATCCTAATCGGGTTAATCCCAATTGTGCCCTTGCTGTGGCAAGGAGCACAATTACTCTTAATTAAAGCCTTGGGCTCATCTCACCAGGTTCCCTTCCACCTGTTGAGATGCTATTATAAATAAAGCTAAGGAGGGGAAATAAAGGGTCATATATTTTCTGATTTTAAAGGTACTTATACTCTCTCTCTCTCTTCTCTTTTCTTCTCGTTTTCTCTTCATCTTCTACTGTTTTATCTGCTGGTGGATTCCAGATCTGTGATCAATTAATTTCCGGTGGAATCCAGGAATTAATTCATCATCACAACCTATAGCCGATCCTTATAGATTGACTATATCAGGTGGTATCAGAACAGGTTTTCGGAACAGTGTTTTCGGGGATACTGTTCATCGCGGAACAGTGTTTTCGGGGCTACTGTTCATCGTGGAACAGTGTTTTCGAGTTACTGTTCATCGGGGACCAGTAAAAAAAAAATCAAGGCTGACGCTCTTAGAGATGTCGGACGTTGTCACCAGAAAAGATCTGGATGATCTTAGAAAATCTGATGCAGTCACTCTTCAGAGATGATGCCAATGTCGGGGTGAGAAGAAGATAGAAGCTTCTTCACAGATCTAGATCTGTCTATCTTGGAATCCACCAAGAACAAAAGCAATAGTAGTGTATGAAAAGAAGAAAAGTGAAAGTGAAGAATACGGGGAAGTAAGACAAATAGAGGAATAATACCTTGATTAAAAAATAGCTAATCTTCTCTCTCTCTGGCCCATTCCTTTTATACTCACACCATTGATAAATGGGCAATTCAATGGTGTGAGTCAGATCCCATTTAATTGGAGCAATTATTGGCTTGATCCGGGTTAAGCTAATTATTGTTTAATCCATCAACTAAGACTGCATCATGCGCCCCTTCTGTAGGACCAATTGTCCTCAATTGAGCACTTGAATCAGACTGCGGAAAGTACTTTCTGATATCAGCAATATTGAAACTGTTTGATATATTAAACTGTTTTGGCAGGTCAATGCTGTATGCATTGTCATTGATTTTCTTCAAAATTCTGTAAGGACCGTAATTTCTTGGTTTGAGCTTTGAATAGGTTCCAGTTGGATACCTATCTTTGCTGATGTGTACCATAACCAATTCATTTTCAAAGAACTCTATTTCCCTCTTTTTCTTGTCTGCCCTTCTTTTATATGTAATGTTTGACTGTTGAAGAGCCTCTTCCACTGCTTTATAGATTTTCTGATTTTTCTCTATTATATTCTCCACCACTGAATTTCTAGATGGTATTTCAGAGATGTCAATAGCCTGTTTTGGTATATACCCATATGCTGCCAAAAATGGACTGACTTTGGTAGACCTGTTTATTCCACTGTTAAAAGCAAATTCTGCTTGTGGAATGTATGAATCCCACTTCTTCTCATTCTGTCCCACTAATGTTCTCAATAAGCTGCTTACAGATCTATTTATTACCTCTGTCTATCCATCAGACTGGGGGTGACAAGTTGTACTGAAGTTTAGTCTTGTTCCAAATCTTTCCCATAAAATTTTCCAGAAGTGGGACAAGAATTTTGTGTCCCTGTCAGACACTATAGATCTAGGTACCCCATGTAGCCTCACTATTTCTTTAAAAAAAATCTGTGCTATATGGACTGCATCATTAGTTTTCTTACATGGCAGGAAGTGAGCCATCTTGGAGAATCTATCCACTACTACAAATATAGAGTCTAGTCCTGTCTTTGTTTTTGGCAATCCAAGGATGAAGTCCATTGAGATGTCCACCCAAGGTTCTTTAGGGACTGGAAGTGGCATATACAAACCAGTATTTTGTTTAGTCCTTTTGAATTCTTGACAGATTCTGCACTCTTGAATAAACTTTACTGTCTGTTCTTTCTTTTTAGCCCAAAAAAATCTGTTTTTAAGTTCTGCCAATACTTTATCTCTGCCCAAGTGTCCAGCTAGTCCCCCAGCATGAAGTGTAGCAATTAGTTGTTCCCTAATTGGATCTTCAGGAACACACAATCTGTGTTTATAAAATAGGTAATCCTCCTGTATATTGAAGTTTTTTACCACCCTTCCTTTTGAGCAGTTCTTCCATTGATTTTTAAATTCATTGTCACTTATATACATATCTTTCAGCCTTTCAAAGTCCTGTACCTTGGCCCTCAGAATTGTAAGCAGTGTATTTTTCCTACTGAGTGCATCAGCCACTCTGTTGCTAAGGCCTGATCTGTGTTTTAGTGTGAAATGAAACCTCTGCAGATAGGACAT
>LFYR01001917.1:0-21817 GCA_001185155.1 Zostera marina
AATGGAAGAGGACAAACATTCAGAAGATAAGAGCGTCCATATATATACAAGACATGTATTCAGAATATCACATACCAACTGTGGTTTAAGAAGTAGTAATAGATTATGTAATAAGGGTGGGTTTCATTTCTAACCACCTAAGATGGTTGGTGATCGATCAAATCTCTCCACCAAGCCTACTAACTTATGGTTATGGTGTGTTATTTATTTTATTTTCCTGATTTGCCCCTCTTAAAATTAAGTAGAAGATTAGACCAATTTATATACCTATCTTGATAAACCTGATAACCCGGTATTCTAGCAATGCCACCGGGAAGAAGCTTTCGAGAACTTACCAGGAGAGAAGGAAGGGTATAGCATGGTCTGAAGACGAACATAAGATGTTCCTTCTCAAGTACGGAAAGGGAGATTGGAGGAGCATATCGTGAAATTTCGTCGTCTCAAGAACACCCATGTAGGTGGCAAGTCACGCACAGAAATACTTCATCCGATTGTACTCAATGAATAAAGAAAGAAGGAGATCGAGCATTCATGACATCATCACCCCCGCTGGTGTCGACAAAGATGGTGACGATGCAACCGCAACCGCCGCCACTACTGATGCACGATGGGGACGATACATGAGGGTTGGAGGAGGGGGATCGGAGGATGATGGGTTTTGGGGTTATTCTGCCCGTTATTTCATTTTTTTCATTTCGGTTCGTTATTTGATTACAATGGCATATCGGTAAATTTGATTTAATTATAAAGGTAAAATGGTCAGAAAATTAGTAGGTGGTTAGTAGGGTGTCAAACAAGCCGAGCCGAGCTTTTGCTTATAGAGCCGGGCTCAGGCTCGGCTCGTTAAGATATCATTTGGGCTCGGGCTCGGCGAGCTCGAGCTCAGGCTTGGCTCGTTAGAGATTTTCCAAGCTCGAGCTCGGGAGCCCAGGCTCAAGAATTAAAACAATTTTTTTCTTAGCTACATGTGAAGAATTGAACCCGGGACCTTTCACATGCTTGCTACACCTCCATTCTCTCTAAATTTAATATTTTTTTACTTTTTTATACTTCTTGAGCTCGAATTAAAAGAAATAATTATTTGGAGACATGAGGGATTGAACCCATGATCTCTCAAATACTAAAAAAACCTTTTACCAACTATACTACACATCTATTCTATATAAATTTAATATTTTTTTAATTATTCATACTTACAAACGAGCCCTTACGAGCTTAATGAGCCGAGCCGAGCTTGGCCCAAGATCGGCTCGGCTCGTTAAGCTAAACGAGCTTGAGCCTCGGGCTCGGGCTCGGCTCGTTGGGCTCGCGAGCCCGAGACTAAACGAGCCGAGCCCGAGCCGGGCTTTATTTGACACCCTAGTGGTTAATTTTGACTCTAAACCGATCTTAGGTGGTACTTTTTACATTTTTTCATGTAATAATTATTGAAAGAATAATTGACATTTTATTCGACATTTTCCTATATCGGCCCGTATCAGCTACGAAGGGTTCGTATGCGAACTCCTGCTGATCCGGGCCGTCCAAGAATTTAAATGAAAATCGACGGTCATAAAAAAATAGCATCGTGTTATGTAAATCTTGGGAAACCGGTATGACCGGCCCAAAAAATTTTGTTACCTGTTAATAATCGTCAAAATGTTAGTAATGTAGGAGTAGAGTAGGAGAAAATTTACAACGCTAGCCTTACGAGTGTCACCTCACACACTCTGCAAAAAAACGGTCAAATCTATAAGTTTCCAAGCATTACCCAATAGTTATACTCACACCAAAACATCTCATTTCCCACCCCCATTTACTCTCGATGAACCGGTGTTGGTAAACCCTAGCGGCGATTGCAGTTGCCATTCCGTCCGATACTCGCGTCTGTTCGGTAAGTTTTGTAAAAAAAATTTGCTATTTAAACTAGTGTTACACACCGTTGAATCCGTTCTCTGTTTTGGTAATTTTTTGGGTTGTATTTTAGTCATTTTCGAAGACAGAGGTTTGTGTTGGGTTCACTACATTACTAACGAAGAAGGTAGTTTGTGTTGGCTACAAGGTACGTTTGATAGTGTTGGTTTTCATAATTTTGTTAATTTTTGGTAGTTTCTTTATTTTCGTTGTAGTGATCATTGATATTGTTGTTGGTTGTTTACTTATGTTGATATTTGTCTTACTATTAAGTCATTCTTGTAAACTCACTGAATTTTTTTGAAATCTTGTTGTATATATGTCTGTACGAAAAACTATATCGACTGTCGTGGCCCATTTCGTTGATTTTGTTTAAACAGAGTAAGGTACATTGTCTTCCTTTTTTTTAGCAATTAGTTATTAAATTCGTACATTTGATTTTTCCTACATGTATTAGACAATCAAATTTGTTTAGTTTTCAATGATTTACTAAAATATAAAAACAAAAAGAAATGTCTACATCCACTGATTCTAGTGATCTCCGATCGTTTCAAATTCAATTAACACAACCCAGAAGAGACGAAATCGAGGTTGCCGACGGTTTAAAATTCTTTCTTAATAATTATTTTTTTGGAAGAAATTCAATTATCAAATGCTGTAACAACATGCTTTGACTATGAATGAAATCATTAGTAATTAATTTTTTTCTTTATAGGGGACCTAGACATTGAATTCACACTAGAGGACGTTGATAGAGTTGTGTCTAGTTTGCTGCCGGATATCAATTCTGATTTCTTGACGATGCCTTCTACAAATCGGAAGCGTAAATGTAAGCAATTTAATAGTTATGAAATAATTGATTTATGAAAATTTTATTGCGATAATATTATTTGTATTTTTTTTCCAATGATATCAGCAAGCGCGACAGAATCTGAGGGTCTGAAAAAGAAGAAGAACAAAGATATAACATCATATGATAGCACAAGTGTGGGTTCAAGTATGTGAAAGGATAAGACTGATACTAGTAATGCTGCTTCGCTAGTGGTTAAGGCTAAAAGGTAAAGGACAGAGGATAATCTGCTTATCAGTAAGTATTTGTAAAATGAATTTTTTTTATCAATTATAGTGAGTATTAAGAAGTAATTATTACTTTCAGTAAATGACCTGATCAGACATCGATCCGGTATCCCTACATATGTCGATGCTGTCCGCAAGGGTAAAATGAAATTCCCTAGATCGATAGTGCAGATAATGAAAGAAACATGCTTCGGTCAATTTTTTGGGATGGTGGACTTTCCGATAAAGTTCAGACTTTTGGATGATTTGGTAGGTTCATATGTGGGAAATTACTGTTTTCAGATCAAAGGAAAAAGAATAGAGGTCTCTGTGAAAGAAATTGGTGATATACTGGGGGTTCCGTGTTCTGGACTGCCTATCAACATGAAGCCGAAGGCCAAACCTTCTAGTGAATGGGCCAATAGGTATCCATCTTTAGATCTTGATCTTAAGAGAGATGTGGTAGGCAGTACTATATGTTCGATTTTGGATAAGAAGGAAATGGATGATGAAGATGAGGATGATGTAGTTAGACTTTGGATAATTTATTTATTTATCACAATTTTAGGATGTAAAAATAGCTATAGGATTGGGAAGAAAATTCTGGATTATGTGGATAATTTATTTCCTTGAGGAGTACAACTGGGCAGCCTATATCAGGGATGTTCTATTACTTAAAATGGAAACATGTCGTAATAGTGTGCTCCATCGGCGAGTGACAAATTGTGGATTGAAAAAGTATTTGGATGGATGTATCCTTGTGCTGATGGTATGTAATTCTTTTACATAATATACTGAATTACTCTATATTTTTCTTTTAATAATTGATGTTCATTAGGTATGGCTGTACAAATACACCATGATTGCCAAACCCGACGACGTCTACGTCGATTTTGATCCGTACTTCAAAAAATTGGGCGGCTGATTTGAGGGCCTGTGAGGTAAATTTATATTTTGTTAATGTAGCTTTTTTAGATGGTAATGCTAATAATGTAGGTATAGGTTTTCACAAATGACATTCCCTTGAAAAAGTGAATGTCACTAATGAATGAGATGGACGTTGACTCGTCAAAAGAAGAAAATGAGAATTCGGATGATGGTGCTGATCATTCTGATTCGATCGTAAAAAATGATTCAAGCGATTCAAATGATGAGAAGAAGAAGAAAATGATTGCAAAAGGGAAGAAACCGATGGTGGAAGAGAAGAACGAGAAGAAGAAGAAAAATACTAACAATGAGGTTAAGGCTGTGAAAATAATGAGTGATGCTATTAAAAGTATTGACAAAGAACAGCCAAGGATATTGGTGAAGAAGAAAGCAACCAAGAAAAAGAAAATTTACCAATCGCCAATACGTCGTAGTACACGACTATCTAGTGGAAAATCTGATAGTGCTTGTAGTCTAAACACAACAGAAATATGTTTGGCGAAAGTAAAGAAAACTAAAGATTTGAAGAAAGTTAGATTTGACAAAGATGCTATACTAGTAGAAGAAGGTACGAAAATGATATTTTGAAAATTTAGTATTTCATTAAGCAACCGTTTATCCGCAGAGATATGAACCTTTTGTTATGCAGGGGTGGAATCAATCGGTTCTGACAAGAGTAAAGCAGATAGGGAAAAAGATAAATCTGATGCAATCAAACCGATAGATGAGAAGAAAGCTTCTGATGATGTAGGAAAAACTGTTGAAGATGCTGTTGGGGAACAAACCGATATATTGACTGAAGAAGAAACAAGACAAGCGACAAAAGATGCTGATATAGAGAATGTTGATGCGCTTAATGAAGATGACATAGCGACAAAGGAAGATGATTCGAAACCACTTGCCAATGATGACATAGATACTGTGAATGATGATGCAGAGGCTAATAATGTTTCTATAGTGGATAATAATGATAGAGTAGATACTGAACAATTAGATGTTAAGAATGAAAATAATGTAAGACAGGTTGAGGTGGCAGTAGAAAAACAGACAATGACGAAGGATGCTGAGGTACATGACGACAAAGCGAAGGTCGCAAGTTGAAATAGTTAAAACAGGTGTTTAATTAGTTGCTACATAATTATTATGATGAAGATAATTTAATTTCTGTTGTTAATTTATTGAATCAATGAATACTTTTTTGTTGTAATGATACAAATGATGCTTCGGTTCATACAGATGCTGCTATGGTTCATACAAAAGCTGCTATGGTTCATACTGATGCTGTTGCAGGAGAAGAAGAGGCTTCTATGGAAAAACCAAAAGAAGAAGTGAAGATCAGTTTTACTCCACCAACTTTCAACCTTCAATTGCATGTTACAGAAAAGAAGAAATCCGAGGCAGGAAAGTATGATTCTGAGGCTGTCAAGGCACATTCAAAAGATGTCAATGTAAGTTCTGTGGAGCCGAATGTAAGTTATAAAGGAGGTCATGTGACATATGAGGCAAATAAGGAGCCATTTCAATTACCATCTTATGTGGTAAAAGGGGAAGGGTCTACTAATTATCCCACCATGATGAAAGTAAAAGAAGAACTGTATGAGGCTTGGGAGTTGAAAATAAAGGATAATGAGAACAAGGATGGAAATGCAGTCACAAGTACATCGAACAGGGTCGATCTTACAAAAGAAGGTATAAACATACAGAATTATTTTACCACCATCTGGTTATCTATTTACTTAATAATCTGTTCAACTTATGTTTTCATTAAGATGATTGCAATCCGGCGGACAAAGACCCAAAGGAAGCATCATTGGTTAGACCCGATGGAAAAGGTAAGAAGTAGAAAATAAAAATCTCAAAGGCTATGAGGAAGAACAAATAATTAGTATGATTATTTTTAGCAAAAAAAATTATTTTCATATGTTTTTTGAAAATCTAGATTTCAGTTTTTTTAAAAAAATGTTTATGACAATATGAAACTAAAAACAATCCATGTCGTTTTGATAAATGTAATTGAGAAAAATACCTTCTTTAATGTACGTAGACCATTACTAAATGCTTAAATAATTGTTAATGTAACTCTTTAATTATTAAAAAATTTATAATGTAATGCTATAATGTTCAAATAACTGTTATAGTAAATTAGTTGTCAATGTACGTAGTCAATGTACGTAGTCAATGCATTGAAGCTATAGAATAGTAACTGAAAATGCTTTGATACGATATAAGAATGTTAGGTACAATTACGATTACATATTGATATATTCCAATATCTCAAATAATTTCTAATAACATCTTTCCACAGATATTCCTGATTTCCTTAAATTACCTACTTATTTCTCGTCACAAGAAGATCCGGCATTCCTAGAGGAAGCGTGTGTTCTTGCTGATAAAGCTGAAAAGGCTAAAATATTTTTAGAGAAGATGAGGGACGTTAATAAAGGTGACAACATCTTGAAAAGGACTAGGGAATGGAATGCTAGGGAGAGGAAGACCAAGGAAAATAAGACGACACCTATAAAACAAATTGTTACTACTATCATAGACATCGACGAAGACCTAGACAATGTCCTAATTTCATCTAGATGACAAGTCCAACTTGTTAGACAGAAGCCAAGCTCTATGGTAAAATGGTTAAAGGATCGACATGTAAGGAAAGAAAATCCATATTATTCAAATAATGTACATGTACTTAAAATAAATGCTACTTTACAATATAGGTGAGCCAAATACGAAGAAAACATGACCTCATATTTAAGGATCAGGTGAACCAGAATAAATTGATCCGACGAAAACTAGCAAAAGATGAGCATGTCGAGTTGAACAAGCTAATAGAGAGGGCTGCAGTAGAGGGGATGCTCACCATAGACAACGTCTCATGCGATTCAGCGTCTTTGATATCTATTACTGCACACATGCCGGTGAAGGGACCGGTAGGAATTACTATGAAAGAATTAACCTATTTCAGTAATGTTTGTAAACTTCAACGTACTTCGGTACAGTGTGTTTCAATGTTCATACAGGTTATGAAGAAGAAGATTATTTGTGATTATATGCGTCCTGGAGTAGTCAAATTCTTGCACTCCATGCAAATGGTAAGTGTTTCAATACATTTCAACTTCTAATATTAGGAAAGAAAACATAAATTACGAAAAAATGAGCAGAAGAAATGTAATGGTAAGGCTCCCAATAGACAATTGACTGATAAAGAATGGCGAACTTTGAAGAATAACCTTGATGGGGATGATGACGACTGAACTAAAATCGAGAAAGTATTGGTGCCCATTGAGAGACAAGGAGTATGACATTTAATATATCTATCGATATGCACGAAAACTTTCTACCACTACTCTCCGTTTCGCAAATTGGAGCCATTAAACAAACAATTTGCAGACTGCGTGAGTTTCAAACCTTCGTAGATATATGTCTTTAATGGGTTTTCTGAAAAATTAATCAACTCTTCAATGCAGGTCCAATGGTTGAATCACTACATCATGAACGTGTATTCCGACCATCACAAATCTCATTGGCTAATTATTAGTATATGTAGTTTACCACCACTAATTATTTAAATAGCATTATCAAACACTGAAAAAGCATTACCTATAAGCAGTTAGGATATCTAGCCCACTTTTCATTTTCAACATTACCGAGTGCTAATAGCATTAGTACGTAGGTTACAAACAGTGAGGATACCTTGGCCTATGTTCATTGAAAACACACATAATAGCATTACAACCAGTCGTAGTATCATTTCGGTCGTTTATTTGCAACATTACCAAAGTATTAATAGCATTAGTAGGTAGGTAACAAGAAGTGAGATACGTAGGCCTATGGTCATTGAGCACACACATAATAGCATTACGAACAGCCATAGTAGCATCCCGGCCTTTCGTTTTCGACATTACCAAGTAATAATAACATTAGTAGGTAGATCACAAGCAGTGAGGATACCTTGGCCAATGTTCATTGAGCACACACATAATAGCATTAGAAGCAGTCGTAGTAGCATCCCGACCGTTGATTTGCAACATTGCCGAGTAATAATAGCAATAGTTGGTAGGTTACAAGCAGTGAGGATACCTTGGCCTATGTTCATTGACCACACACATAATAGCATTACAAGCAATCGGAGTAGCATCCATGCCATTCATTTGCAACATTACCAAGTCTTAATAGCATTAACATGTAGGTTACAAGCAGTGAGGATACCTTGGCTTATGTTCATTGAGTGCACACATAATAGCATTAGAAGAAGTCATAGTATCATCCCGGCCTTTCATTTGCAACATTACCAAGTAATAATAGCATTCTTAGGTAGTTTACAAGCAGTGAGATACCTTGGCATATGTTCATTGACCACACACATAATAGCATTACGAGCAGTCGGAGTAGCATCCAGACCATTCATTTGCAACATTACCAAGTCTTAATAGCATTAACATGTAGGTTACAAGCAGTGAGGATACCTTGGCTTATGTTCATTGACCACGCACGTAATAGCATTATAAACAATCGTAATAGCATCCCGGCCGTTGATTTGCAACATTGTCGAGTATTAATAGCATTGGTATGTAGGTTGCAAGCAGTGAGGATACCTTGACCTATGTTTCATTGACCGTCCACATAATAACATTACGAAAAGTCGTAGTAGCATCTCGGCCTTCGGTTTTTAACATTACCAAGTAATAATAACATTAGTAGGTCGTTTACAATCATTGAGGATACCTTGGCCTATGTTCATTGAGCACACACATAATAGCATTAGAAGCAGTCGTAGTAGCATTTCGGCCGTTGATTTGCAACATTACCAAAGTATTAATAGCATTGTTAGGTAGTTTACAAGTAGTAAGATACCTAGGCCTATGTTCATCGAGCACACGCATATTAGCATTACGAACAGTCGTAGTAGCATTCCGGACATTGATTTTCAATATCAACATGTATTAATAGCATTAGTAGGTAGGTTACAAGCAGTGAGGATACCTTGGCCTATGTTCATTGACCACACACGTAATAGCATTACAAACAATCGTAATAGCATCCCGGCTGTTGATTTGCAACATTGCCGAGTATTAATAGCATTGGTATGTAGGTTGCAAGTATTGAGGATACCTTGACCTATGTTTCATTGACCGTCCACATAATATCATTACAAGCATTCGGAGTAGCATCCAGGCCATTCATTTATAACATTACCAAGTACTAATAGCATTAGTAGGTAAGTTACAAGCAGTGAGGATACCTTGGTCTATGTTTATTGAAAACACACATAATAGCATTACAACCAGTCGTAGTATCATTTCGGCCGTTCATTTGCAACATTACCAAGTAATAATAGCATTAGTAGGTAGGTAACAATCAGTGAGATACCTAGGACTATGTTCATTGAGCACACAAATAATAGCATTACGAACAGTCGTAGTAGCATCCCAGACGTTGATTTGCAACATTACAATGTATAAATAGCATTAGTAGGTCGGTTACAAGAAGTGAGGATACCTTAGCATATGTTCATTCAGTACACACATAATAGCATTACGAACAGTTGTAGTAGCATCCCGACCTTTCGTTTTCAACATTACCAAGTAATAATAGCATTAGTAGGTAGGTCACAAGCAGTGAGGATACGTTGGCCTATGTTCATTGAGCACACACGTAATAACATTAGAAGCAGTCGTAGTAGCATCCCGGCCGTTGATTTGCAACATTGCCAAGTAATAATAACATTAGTAGGTAGGTTACAAGCAGTGAGTATACCTTGGGATATGTTCATTGACCACACACATAATAGCATTACAAGCAGTCGGAGTAGCATCCATGCCATTCATTTGCAACATTACCTAGTCTTAATAGCATTAACATGTAGGTTACAAGCAGTGAGGATACCTTGGCCTATGTTCATTGAGCATACACATAATAGCATTAGAAGTAGTCGTAGTATCATGCCGGCCTTTCATTTGCAACATTACCAAGTAATAATAGCATTAGTAGGTAGGTAATAAGCAGTGAGGATACCTAGGCCTATGTTCATTCAGCATACTCATAATAGCATTACGAAAAGTCGTAGTAGCATTTCGGCCTTTGGTTTTTAACATTACCATGTAATAATAGCATTAGTTGGTGGGTTACAATCAGTGAGGATACCTAGGCCTATGTTCATCGCGCACGCACATAATAGCATTACGAAGAATCGTAGTAGCATTCTTGACTTTCGTTTTCAACATTAACAAGTACTAATAGTATTTGTAGGTAGGTTACAAGCAGTGAGGATACCATGGACTATATTAATTGAACACACACTAAATATCTTGGCGTATGTTAACTGTGTAGAAACATAATAGCATTACAATCATTCGTGAAAGCATCTATTGCATTACAATAAAATTGTTCAGATGATTAGGTAAGAAACAAAATGTCATTGCAAATAGTCATAGCAGCATCTACCTCCTTGGTTGACTTCTTTGAGGCAGCTACTTTGGTACATTAGGGTCACGATAAATTTCTTTGACACTCTTCATTCTCTCTGAATCTATTTTTGTGGGACGGCTGCTCTTACCACTCCCTTTGGTCTTCTCTTTCGCTGGTATGCCAATATTTATCAGTGTTGCTCTTGGTGGCTTGCATCTAGTAATTGATGTACGTGTTTTCTTAGGGACATCAGTGATTTTAATCAACCTGTCCAAAGCTTGATTACCAAAATCCATAAGAATGTCAAGTTGTCGTTCTCCTAGGCGAGCGTAAGTCATTAATGTCTGCGAAAGTAAAATATAAGAGGACAATGGATTTTGGGATCCGGCTTGTACAGATTGAGGCGTTGGGGTCTTCTGATGTTTCTTCCATCTAGGCATTTTAAAGAATTCAGGTAATTTAAAAGCGCCATTGACAATCAAAAAATGCATAATATGACGACATGGAACACCGCTATACTCAAATCTGTGACAACTACATCTTGGTATGTTTGAGTGTTTATTCAGGGTCAACTTATGAACTACCTTCTGCCTTTCTAAAGATAGAACTGGGAGGAATAGTAATCCCTAATATAAGAAATGAGCAATAGGTTAAAAAAAATACACACAAATAAAATTGTTAATACAATGGGCATGTAAGTAATTATACCTCAGTCGAAGCGTCCGTCGGTGAGAGTATATGATAAAAAAAAAATTCTACATTTCCTCTTGAAATAAAAGAAACATAGCGGTCGTAAAAAAATTCAAGGCATCAACCTCAATTTCTATAGATGTAATATACTTTGGATGCCAAAATGTGTCTTTCTAGATTCTCAGTCTCTCAGATTGAATTTATCATATTGTGATAACGACGAACAAATTGAAAAAGTAAATTTTTGGCAGTAACCCTAGTTTTGAGAAATGAATTCATACCCTCGCTCCTTGGGTTGAATGCATACCAGCGAAGAAATGCTCGCACATCAAACATGGAACCCAAGACTTTCGAATATCATATAAACTCTTCAACCAAACGTTCGACATAAGGTGATTGTTGGTCAGCCATAAAGCCCAAACTTCCTCAAAATCATCGGGAGTTTCAGAATATTTAATAATTTGATAAAATTGATAAAATAAATTCAAGGCATTGGTATCGCGACAAACAGTGGGCACTTTAGTAGACAACTTATTCGTGATATGCCATCGACAAAGTCGGTGAAATGTTGTAGGAAAAGCAATTGCAATAGCACCCTTCATAGCAAGATCTTGATCAGTAATTATAGATTTGGGAGCAATCCCCATGCACTCAACGAAGATTTTAAACAACCAGGTGAACACATCGACATTCTCGTTACTAATATGAAGAGAACATGTGGTTATTCTTTTGGATATAAAAACATACATTAGGATATAAGAAAATAGCCTTCATAGTTCGACAATAACCATTAACAAAATGATATGTTACCTCAGGAATTAATGCACTTCCGAAAATGACAGTCTTTCTATGATGATTGACTCCACAGAACATTCCAAATATCAAAGAATAAACATTCGTCTTATAAGTGGTGTCAAATGTAACTGCATCTTCGAATAACTTAAAATGTTGAATCATTATGGAATCAACCCAAAACACATGTTTAAGTCTACCACTAGAATCCTTGACAATAGAATTAAAAAAATCCGGTTGTACAGACTTCTTCAATTCGAATTCCTCGACCAGTAAATCAACGTTATAATTCTTCAGATCGACACGATCGTCATGACACATATTCGATATATCCAATTGCGTACATCCCATATGTTCGATTCCACCAACTTGAGATGAAAAATAAGCAGTTTGCTGCGAAACGGGTACATTGACTTCACTAAAAGATTGGAAAAGTAATCTGGAGGTAGAGGATATCAAACGATTTATGGGAAGGAACCGTACTTTTGATGGTGTAGTGAGGGGATGATTGTGCTCAAGAACAATATGTTTAACAATCCATACTTCAGACATACCTTCTCTCTTTATTTTAATGCTTGCACAACAATCACACCTTGAAATTGCATTCTTACGTCGCTTGCCTAATTTAGGAGGATGTAATAGATCAACTGTCCCTTCTTTTGAACACAACAATCGTCTCATAACTAAATTTTTTTTACGATCATCCTTACTGGTTTTATAGTTCGTAGAACCCAAACGAACGGAGAAACCCATTTTAGACGCATAACCATAATATTGATCAAGAGCATCAGAATATGAGGAATAAAATTGACCAACAGTGGGTGGTGAATTCAATTTAACATTGTCTGAAGAAGAATTGGTATCAGTGGGTTGTTTGGGAACGAAAAAACTAAGGGAAGTATTGACGGAAGATGTAATAGCATTAAGTTGTCCAGTTAAATCATTATTCTCAGAAGAAATAGGAGAACGCAGATTGTCTAATGGAGTGTCATTGTTGTGATGATGAACATAATTTGTATTAGGCATAACTGGGAAATCATTGATGCTTGAACATTGTACATTACCATGGGTTTCATTAGGATTACAATCAGATGGATTTTCTGTTTGGATAGAGTAAAAATAGAGACTTACATTACACTGAGGTCTAGAACGTTGTGTGGGTGGAATCAATGGTTGGGCATGGAGTGGACGATATGGAGGTGGTGTGATATATATAGAGGAGGAATTAGGAGAGAAATGAATGGTGTTTTGGGGGTCAATGTTAGGTTGTTGTAAGGGTGATGATTGATCAATAACATTTAATGAATTTAGAGCCATACCTTGATGTTATGAATAAATATGACCAAAGAAGAAGAAGAACAAAAACCGATTCCTACATTGAGGGGAGAAAATGAGATGAAGATGTAGTGCTCTGTGAAGAACTTGAGATGGGAAGAAGGTTGAAGATGGGTAAAGAATAAAATGGAAGAAGATGTAAGATAAGAAGATAGAAGCCTAACACGATTTGACATTTTTTTAAAATTTTAGCATTAACGATAAAAAAACAAACATTACATGACTAGGGTATTAGCACGGTCGACACAAAAATCAACAATAGTACGATGGAGACATAAAGGTGGTAGTAGATGGTTGATGGATGTGAAGGTCATTTAATGGTGAAAAGATGGTAAGAAAAAACATCAGGATAAAACAAAACAAAAAGAATAATAGAAGGTAGGTGGAAGGAAGAAAAGAACAAAAAAAAAAAAGTAGTACACGTGGGTTGCAATCTGACGCAACCCACGTGATTTGAGAAAAAATTTCACCGGTTATCAACCGGTGAAAAACGAGCGGCGCAAAATTGATGCGCAAAAATAAACGACTGTGATGCCGTCGCATTGTCAGAGAATGCGAAGGCATTCGCAGCTGATTTATTTTGTTTTCTATATATTCAAATCTAGTTAATGATTATGTCTTTATTGTTTATATTCTCATTTTATTACTTTTAATTTACATCATCGTATTTACATTTCTTATTCGAAACAACCATGAACATAAGAAAGTTAATGACAAACAGTAGTGTGTATAATCTACATTACGTAAAAGAAGGAATATGTTTGAAAATTAACTATGAATGAATATCTTTGGCGTAATTCCTTGCAGTGTATCCTTCGAAGTTACATTTTTTGCAATGTTTTTCCTAGGAATTAAGATTTCTCTGGTATTTTTTATGTCTTGGATCTGCTATACTTGATCTACCAACATTCTTGTCGCTTCCTTTTGTCTTTGCCGTTTTTGGATTAGAAATAATTTGTTTGGAGTTATTCAAATCATCAAATCTAGTTATCGATCTTGTATTTAATGTCATTTTCTCGCCAAGCTTATGTCTGTCTTCAAATCATCAAATTGGTATTTTTTTATATTGTCACTTCTATATGATATTTCCGCACATTTGGAAAAAATCCTATGAAGTTCTTGAAATGGACTTGAAGATGCAATTTTCAAACGATTCTTCTTCGTCCTAAACCACATTTCATAGATAAGACTTGAAGGAAATTCTGTAATTGCTATAAAAGTCAGCAATGAAATAATATGACAGCATAGGATATTATTCGACGTGAACATTCCACATATACACTTAGGTTTATCAATTCTCTTTGAGATGTCAAGTTTAGAAGATACTACTTGCGTGAAGATGCCAACCGAATGATAATTTGAATCATCCTAATAGGAATAACAGATTTAGTATGACAGTAAGAAACTGTATATAGTTAATGAATGTGAACTTACAATTGGTCTATTGCATGTAGTACGATAGGCTTTTCTGAACTTGATGTTGGTAAAGTTGAAAAGAATGTGAAGTATATTTATGAAGTAGGGAAGCTTCAATTTGTAGTTTGGTAATGAGCAATGGGGTATATATCTTTGTGATCTAGTTCTTCCTGTTTATTCCTCTATTCTTTGCAAACTGTTTTTAGGGTACCGACGAATTCATATAGTTTAAAATATCTGTGTACTTTAATTGGACTTGACTAGTGAATTCATCTTTTCACTACGTTGGGTGCTTTGCATTCCCGTGAAAAAGTAATCACTCATATATACCGGACACCATTTAAATCGTAGACTGAACATTGATTGAAGCCATGTATTATCTGAAATTCCATTATCTTGGATCCAACTAATCTAATTAGACTCGAAATCCGATACTGAATCCGAGAAGTTATGAATGTTATTAAATCTTTCTATTTGTTCCTTGTTTCTATAAATAGACCCAACCTTATCGCACATCTTATGAGTAATGTGTCATTTGCACAGTTTGTGAAAGGTGTCTGAAAGTTCAGTTGCCAAAGCGACATTCATTGTTCGGTCTTGATTTGTTATTATTGTTTCCAGTGATTTAGATATACATTTTTTAAATTCGGCAAACAACCATATGAAAGATTCTGACGTCTCATTTGCAAGAATTTCAGATGCAAATAATATAGATCTGTGATGATTATTGACGCGACATAACATTTCGAAAATCAGTTTGTACCTATATGTGTTTTGCGTTGTGTCAAAAGTCACTGCTGCTCCGTACTTCATATAATCTTCAATCCAAGTTGAATCTGTCCAAAATAAATGTTTCATTGCTCCTAAATAATTCAGAACGTAAGAAGTTACCATGTAAGGAATATAATAAATAGTCAAAGGAAATGGATATTTACAATCATCATTGACGATATAGGAGAAGTAGAATTGTGAATCTTCAACCTTATTTGATTGAAATTTTTGTAACATTAAATCGACTTTATGTATCTTTAAATTCTTTAAGTTATCTGTTACAGACGGAACGGTTGCAGAATCGATTGGCAAAGACTTGAGACGAATTGGAGAGCTCGTCGAGGAGAAAGAGTCGTCGGCGGTCGAAACAGGGAATTCCGGTAAGGAATTGGGAATCGCCTAGCCCACACTCCAAATAGGGGTTCGCCCTACCCGATTACGCAAACCCTCTATTTGGGTTACCGATTACATTCAATGAGGATTAATGGGGACAATTATGAAGAGCCCTCAAACTATTTCTTATTTTTTGTTAAGTAGTTTAAGTTTTGATTATTTCCTATTGTAACCCCCTATATAAGGGAACAATTCTATTTTTACAATTATCAATGTATTTCTAAAATTAATCCACGCAATCCTCTCCTCCCGACGTTCATCCCTCTCTCCCGACGTTCATCCAAACGACCGTCTGAGTTCCTGCCGCTCCGCCTCCACCGATCGCATCCGCTCGATTCTCCTGCCCGATCATTCCTGAGATCGTCTCTCTTTGCAATATAATTTTTAATCCGCCTTCGTCTCTTGCATCTAGATTGCACTCCGATTTGAGATCGGAGACACCTCGCCAGTGTCAGGTCCACTCTTTTCAAATCGAAATTAATCTGGTCATTGATTCGGCTCTAGCCGTATCATTATCTCTTCTCATATTGTAGTAGTCACTATTCACTGCATCCGTTAGTGTTTTAAATGTCATATCCTTTGAAGGTTCATTTGAATTTCGGGGAAGATTAGTTATGCTATAAGTATACAATTAAGTAATAAATGTCAAAAATAATAATTATGAAGTATTTTAATATTTACCTGCCATCGCAAAATTCATCCATACTTTCTAGTAATCCTGAATCCATTTTTAACCACGGTTAATTAGAAAATATTAATATTGGTAATAAAAAAGAAATAAAATCCCTGAAAACCAAGTGCTCTTGAGTAGCTAAAATTAAAAGTGCTCCTGAGCACTCCTCAGTAGCTCAGGAGCAGCTCGATAGTGCTCTTGAGCACTCCCCAGTAGCTCAGGAGCACAGCTCACTAGTAGCTCACGAGTTGCTTCAGAAATACTTTCGATTTAATAAAGATGAAATTATGAGTTATAAATTGCGAGTATGAGGTTAATCGAGAAAATTTATAAATTAGATCTATGTTGTTTATAACATACTATATACAAAAAAGGGATAAAAAGTAAAATAAATGCTAATTTAAGGATTAATTTGTATAAATATGTATGAAATGTATCTACTGCTTTATTATTTCAACAAAAATAATAACATACTTTGGTACAATTTGACATACAAATCACATTCCGATTATTAGAAGTCATCGCTTAGTACAAATTAATTAAACAACATACATTGTAATTCGGAAAATGACTAATCGATTTTAAAAATCTATCATTTGACTAAACCATACTTATTAAAAGTAATTTTGTTTTAAAAATGTAAGTATTTTACATTATATACTAATCAATTAAAAATTGAAGATATTTTACATCATTGAAATAACCAATGGAAATTATTCGCATAAATGATTAATTTAAAGTAATGCAAGGGAAATCTTAATAAAAGTTCATTGATTAAAAGATAAGTATTACAAATGATACGAAGTAGACGAAGATAAAGGTACAACAACTAGAAAAGAAATAGTACAATAGGGAAATGAAAAGTCCGAACAACAAGTAAAGTAGAGATACAAGTCATAACATAACTAGAAATAACGTCTAATACGATTATAGTAGTGCAAGTCATCTTCATTCAAGTATTTTTCGTGGCTCAAAAACTCAATGATATGTGGATTATTGCAATGAAGATGAAGAGGAAAATATGGGTAAATAGTGGGATAGATATGATGGGTGAGTGAGTAATATGGATGTGGTGGCATTGGGATAAAGATTGGGGTGAAATAAGATGATATGAATATGTTGTCATGAAAAGAACTAGGCCAGGGTATGTTTGGTTTGGATTATGGAGGCTATTTTGAAATGGTATGTAATTTTCAAATGGATATTCATTGGCATAGTTTTCATTAGGGTTGTTTGAAGATGTGAATGTATAAGAAGGACGAGGTGTGGGTAGTATTTATCTTGTAGGTTGAGATAGTGAAACCTGTACGTCATTTTAGTACGTGGGTTCAGCTTTGAAGTCTGGAATGACATCCTTCGGTAAATCGAACAAAGTTTGTGGAAATGTGATAGAATCTTTGGACCCACGAACCTCATCTTGTATACCACATACATTGAGAAGCCATTGTAGTGACTGACATTGTATGGAGAACATTTTCGATGAGTTGTAGGAAACCAAATGTTATGGATGAGTCGAAATCATAAATATCATGAAGAGAATCGGTTGACTATTTCATTACGCTAAGGGGTAACTTTGGTTGTGGAGGTAAATATTGTAGAATGTTCGATTCATCATCAGATAGAATGATGATAGGAGGACCGAATATTTTGAGATGAATAGGATGATGAAGATGAAAGGGTTTATGAAGATGAGAAATGAAATTTAAAAATTAGGACGATGGATGAAGATGATGTACTATGGTAGATCATATTTATAGAGAAGATGAAGTACAAATGAATGAGATTTTGGTAGTATAACGTTTCTATGAAATGACGTATTGGCGACCCCTACTAGTGTAGGGTCAAAGACCAATGCCAGTTATCAAGGTGATTGACAATCAGACCTAATTCCAAAAAGATAAATATAAAAGTAGAGATTGAGGATTACCTTAGAGAGAAAAGTTCGTTGTTGGTGTTGGAGGGAGGTTTGCAATGAAAAAGATGGAAGGAAAACAAGACGTTGTAGAATCTAAATTGTTGATAAAAAATTATATTTTAATCATGTTGATTTAAACCCTAATTACAATCTTAATCCATAGGGTGAAATTAATCACGATTAGACCTAACTCTAATTAAGCTGCCAAGAATTCTCAAACTCAGGTAAATGAATTCTTTTATTTAGTATTTAGGGTTTAAATCATATCTATATTAAGATGTGGTTTTTGAGATATATTAGATTAATGTGATTAGGAGTGTAAACGATTCCTGAAATCATCCCACAGTATATAGAGATAGGGTCTGAGTTTGAAATTTAGATCCATTTAATGAAACAAATTCACTACAAAAAAATACCTTATAACTGGTGGAAATTCCGCCAATAAATCCCGGCAGTTATGACTCCGTCAATTTAATCTTGGTTTGACGGAGATTTCTGTCAATTTTATGTTTTTTCTGTTAAATTTTTTTTCAATATTGGTGGATTTTCTGCCGATATATATTTTTTCTTGGGAATCTATATTTTTTCGGGAAACAACATATACAAATGGCGAAATTTTGTTGAAGAAAATTCTTGGTGTTCTTATTTTTTATTTACTTCTCTATGTTCGATGGCTTGGGAGGCACAACGGAGGACTTGGGAGTTGCATCGAGAGATGACATGATTTGGAGGACGACAGGAGTGGGAGATTGCACACTGATTTTGGGTTGATTTTGCCTCGGTGTTTAACTCACCGGAAGGCATTGTATTTATGGATTAAAGTAAATACAAATGATCACTACAAAAAAAAGTAGGCAGTTAGGACGAGCAAAGTTAACGGAATTTCCGTTACAAATACTATTTTTAACGGAAATTCCGTTAACTTTGGTCCGAGACAAAATTTCCGTTAAAAATACCAAAATCCGTTACAAAAATCCGTTACAAATACTCTGAATTTAAAGTTAACGGAACGAAAAATTCGTTACAAAATTTTTAGGTATTTGTAACGGAAATTCCGTTACAAAGAAGGAAAAAAAATTTGTAACGGAAATTCCGTTACAAATGAGGGGAAAAAATTTGTAACGGAATTTCCGTTACAAATGAGGGGGAAAAAATTTGTAACGGAAATTCCGTTACAAATTTTTTTTTTGCAAAAAAAAAATCCAGAATTCCGTAAAATCATTGCAAATTCCTGTAAATTCATTCAATTAATATTAATTCCTGTAAATTCATTCAATATTCAACAAATATTCAATACATAAACAACATTCAAAAAAAGTAACATTCAACAAAAGTAACATTCAAGAAAACTAACATTCGACAAAAATAACATGAAAGACCTATTTCGATGGAGGAGTTTGATATCTTTGATCGCTCTGACCTGCATTAATACTTCTATCTTGCAACGATCCACGATCTGAAGGTTGTGGAGTTGTATTTGATTAATTGAGATAAAACTGTTTTCTTCAGGTCTTCAAACATATCAAACATTTCATCATATTTCCTTTTTAAAATTTGATTATCCTGTAAAACATTTAAGATTCATTTATATTTATGTATTACTTTAAAATTTTATTGACTTTCATACACATACCTCCATTAGCTTTTCCATTTGATCGTTCATTTTTTCTTTTTCTTTTTCTTTCTCGATAGATCTTGCATTTATTTCAATTGAAAATCTGGTAGAAGCAGTGCTCGACTCAGCAAATGATCCTCCACCAAGTCCAATGTGCCTCCCTTTTTTGCTTTGAATAAATTTAGAAATGCATTTTTGTTGAATCACCTACGTGCGAAAAATAATATATAAGAAAATAAAACATTTGAATAATTTGAAATAGTAAAATAATTTAAAACATACATCTTCATCCGTTGTTGGACGTAATTCTTGAATTTCATCACTTTTGTAATATTCAGACAAGTTTCTCTATAAAATAAGTAATAAGCTATGAGTAGATCAATAAACTACTATTTATGAACATTATAAAATAAACTAAGACTTACAACGACTTCGTTGTCAGTACCAGAAGAACGAATCAATACATTGATTCGTGATGCCTCAATGCCTTCGTTTTGCAGATTTTCTCTTATTGCACTGAAAGGAATTGACCCTGTTTTATGGTTTAGTATCTTCTTACTCCGGTTTGTTTTGTTTATTTTTTATTTTCTTTGCGAATTCATATATAATGTTAAATAACTTACAATATAAAATAGTAAATTATTGAAGTATGGATGTATAAAAAATAATACCTTAAATTCTTCTGTAGTCCATAATTCTTCCACACACTTTTCGAAAGTGAATCGATCAATGTATGGAGGAAGACTAGCATACATCCTTTCAGTTGATTCATCATCAACAAATGGGTCAAAGTATTTTTCCTTTATGTAGTTTCAATAACGCCTCCAAGTATTGTTGAGTTTGAATTTGATGTATTGATGAGCATTTGGGTAACCGTCTAAATCAAAATCAACCTATATAATAAAAATTGAAAAATTATTCGACTAAAAAAAATATAAATCAGAAAATAAAAAAAAACATACCTCAATGTACTCGAATGCTTGTCGAAAGCTCTGAGATGTTTGTTTCGGCCAGTTCACATTCAATGGAAAAATTGTATGCATTTTTGCGACTCTATTGATCATAGCATTAAATTTCTTACGCAGATGTCCAGTTGGTTGCATGTGTGTTGGCTCCCATTCTATTTTATATCTTTCACCTTGTTTGGGGTGATCTTTCGGATGATCTAAGATTCTACTTCTTCTATTTGGTAGACTCAATTCTGAAATAAAAAATAATGAGTCAATAAATACACATAAATCAATCAATTATATAATATACACATCGATTATAATTAGTTAGTTACCATCATTATCTCTGAGGTCCGAGTCGGAGTCGGAATTAGATTCACCCATTGTTGTTGGTACTTGAGTAGTTGGAGTACTCGAACCTTGAGGAGTTGGAGTTGGAATTTGATTTGGAGTTGGAGTTGGAGTACTCGAACCTTGAGGAGTTGGAGTTGGAATTTGAGGAGTTGAAGTACTTGGAGTCGAAGTTGCAGTCGGAACATGAGTACTTGCAGAAGGTTCTTCATGGTCGACAGAACTTCGTGTACAGGTAAGTCGTTGTTTTTTACTAACCAATGCTTTTTTGGGTGCCATTTCTAATCTGTGAACACAACAAAATATTCATCACTTAAAATCAATAAAAACAGAAAAATAAATAAATTAAAAAATTACTCACAAATAATATATAAGCAATCCATAATTAGGCACTACAAATCTCGAGGTGGCCTTTTCAATACAACACTCCAATCTAATTTTTTAGGATCATCCACATAGAAACATTGTTGTGCTTGTGCTGCCAAGATAAATGGTTCGTCTTGGTGCTTTAATCGTTTAGTGTTTATAGATATAATACCAAACGTATCAACTTGTATCCCATTTGTAGATTGGCCATCAAACCAATCGCAATGAAAGAGTGTTTCTACATGATTTGGTCCATATTGTAG
>LFYR01001920.1:6261-21204 GCA_001185155.1 Zostera marina
AGGCGAGCAAAAGGAGGGGGCAAGTATTAAAATAACAATCCTCACCTACGGACGAACGTAGGTAGACGAGGAATAACACTTAACCTCAGTCGCAGAAAAGCGAGCAAAAGGAGGGGGCAAGTATTCAAGTAATAATCCTCACCCACGGATGAACGTGGGTAGACGAGGAAGCACACTCAACCCCTATCGCAGAAAGGCGGACAAAAGGAGGGGGTCGGGTACTCTCAAAACCCGCCACAGGGAAGAGAACCCAAACAGTGCTCAAAGATAGCTCAGACAAGGCGTCAAGGTGGGCAAGCAGGTTTCCGCGGGAGAATCGGGCCAGACAGGTGCGCAAGGAGTATGCTTCGGCTAGGACAAACCCGGGCAATAGTTGGCAAAAGCGCGTGACAACCTCCGTGGAAGCATAGATACAACCTCGCAGGCGTAGAGAGGGGGGGAATACTGGTGAGAGAGGATCTTACATCCAGGGACATCACCAAAAATCCACATCCCAACACGCAAAGAGGGGGGGAATACTGATAGTACAAGGTCCGACACACAGACCATAGTACTAAAAGACGTATCCCAAAGTATCCAATACGCAGAGGAGGGGGGAGTACTGGTGATACAGTATCCCGAACACGGTCACAACCTACCAGCAACTAGAAGTTCGGATAGTCTAAGATGAGTTAAGGTATCTATTCTAGGGTTGGGGAGGTCCCAGGTCGAATCCTAGGAAGATCGACTTTCCTGAGGATCGACTTCCCTGGGATCGACTTCTGAATAAAGTCGATCATCAGGAAAGTCGACCCCCAGAAAGTCGATCTCTGGAAAGTTGATCCTGGGACCCAATCTGATCAGTTTGGCAGTTTGGCGGTTACTGCCCAAATGACCATATTTCCCCCATAAGACCCCTATAAATAGAGGGCACCCCCCACTCATTAAAGGCAAGTCATTTGGAGAAGAAGGATTCCTAGCGAAGCAGAGCTCTGCACACTTGAGTTCCGGTCCGGTTTCCCGCGGAGTTCCCCGCTTGGCGCTTGCTTGCGCGTCTTGGAGTACTGGTCGGGTTTCACCCCCATCAAATATGTGCCTTCTTTTTTCAACATAGAGTATTAAATGTGGTACGAAACCAGCCTTTAATTCTAAATATCATTTATCAAGATAGATTGATCAATATGATCTTGTATTTCTACCTCTTATCATTACAAATGGATTTAA
This sequence comes from Zostera marina, assembly GCA_001185155.1. Classification (NCBI taxonomy): domain Eukaryota; kingdom Viridiplantae; phylum Streptophyta; class Magnoliopsida; order Alismatales; family Zosteraceae; genus Zostera; species Zostera marina. The sequence continues at coordinate 7,465 of LFYR01001920.1, forward strand.
AATCGATTATTTAATCAATTTCATCAATATCTATAGTTATTTCTAACTTCAATAGATACATTATTTGCCATCTTTTTTTAATATAGAGTATTAAATCAGGTACGAAACCAATGTTTAATTCTAAATATCTTTTATCAAGATAGATTGATCGATTTGATTATTTTTTTCTACTTCTTATCATTATAAATGCATTTAAATATGGTTATTTATTCAATTTGATCAATATCTATAGTTGATTCGAACAATTACTTCAATAAATTCATTATTTACCATCCTTTTTTATTATAGAGTATTAAATGTGGTACGAAACCATCCATTAATTCTAAATATCATATATGAAGATAGATTGACCATTATGAACTTGTATTTCTACCTTTTATCATTACAAATGGATTTAAAATCGATTATTTTATCAATTTCATCAATATCTATAGTTATTTCTAACAATTACTTCAATAAATACATTATTTGCCATCTTTTTTTAATATAGAGTATTAAATCAGGTACGAAACCAATGTTTAATTCTAAATATCTTTTATCAAGATAGATTGATCGATTTGATTATTTTTTTCTACTTCTTATCATTATAAATGCATTTAAAAATGATTATTTATTGAATTTGATCAATATCTATAGTTGGTACGAAACCATCCTTTAATTCAATATATTATTTATCAAGATTGATTGATCAATATGATCTTGTATTTCTACCTCTTATCATTACAAATAGATTTAAAATCGATTATTTAATCAATTTCATCAATATCTATAGTTATTTCTAACAATTACTTCAATAAATACATAATTTGCCATCATTTTTTAATATAGAGTATTAAATCAGGTACGAAACCAACGTTTAATTATTAATATCATTTATCAAGATAAATTGATGGATATGATCATTACTTTGTACTTCTTATCGTTACAAATGGATTTAAAATTGATTATTTATTCAATTTGATCAATATCTATTGTTAATTCGAACAATTACTTCAATAAATTCATTTTTTACCTTCTTTTTTTGTTTTAGAGTATTAAATGTGGTACGAAACCATCCATTAATTCTATATATAATTTATGAAGATAAATTGACCGTTATGATCTTGTATTTCTACCTCATCTCATTATAAATGGATTTAAAAATGATTATTTATTCAATTTGATCAATATCTATAGTCAATTCGAACAATAACTTCAATAAATTCATTATGTGCCTTTCTTTTTTTAATATAGAGTATTAAATGTGGTACGAAACCAGCCTTTAATTCTAAATATCATTTATCAAGATAGATTGATCAATATGATCTTGTATTTCTACCTCTTATCATTACAAATGGATTTAAAATCGATTATTTAATCAATTTCATCCATATCAATAGTTGATTCGAACAATTACTTCAATAAATTCATCATTTACCATCTTTTTTTATTATAGAGTATTAAATTTGGTACAAAACCATCCATTAATTCTAAATATCATATATCAAGATAGATTGACCATTATGAACATGTATTTCTACATTTTATCATTACAAATGGATTTAAAATCGATTATTTTATCAATTTCATCAATATCTATAGTTACTTCTAACAATTACTTCAATAAATACAATATTTGCCATCTTTTTTTATTATAGGGTATTAAATGTTGTACGAAACCATCCATTAATTCTAAATATCATATATCAAGATAGATTGACCATTATGATCTCGTATTTCTACCTATATAATTATAAATGGATTTAAAATTGATTATTTATTCAATTTGATCAATATCTATTGTTAATTCAAACAATTACTTCAATAAATTCATTATTTACCTTCTTTTTTTATTATAGAGTATTTGATGGGGGTGAAACCCGACCAGTACTCCAAGACGCGCAAGCAAGCGCCAAGCGGGGAACTCCTCGGGAAACCGGACCGGAACTCAAGTGTGCAGAGCTCTGCTTCGCTAGGAATCCTTCTTCTCCAAATGACTTGCCTTTAATGAGTGGGGGGTGCCCTCTATTTATAGGGGTTCTTATGGGGGCAATATGGTCATTTGGGCAGTAACCGCCTAACTGCCCAACTGATCAGATTAATCCAGGGGTCGACTTTCCAGAGATCGACTTTCTGGGGGTCGACTTTTCCTGGTGATCGACTTTACTTAAAAGTCGATCCCAGGGAAGTCGATCCTCAGGAAAGTCGATCTTCCTAGGATTCGACCTGGGACCTCCCCAACCCTAGAATAGATACCTCAACTCATCTTAGGCTATCCGGACTTCTAGTTGCTGGTAGGTTGTGACCGTGTTCGGGATACTGTATCACCAGTACTCCCCCCTCCTCTGCGTATTAGATACTTTGGGATACGTCTTTTAGTACTATGGTCTGTGTGTCGGACCCTGTACTATCAGTATTAAATGTGGTACGAAACCAATCATTAATTCTAAATATTATTTATGAATAAAGATTGACCATTATGATCCTGTATTTCTACCTCATATCATTATAAATGGATTTAAAAATGATTATTTATTGAATTTGATCAATATCTATTATTAATTCGAACAATTAGTTCAATAAATTCGTTATTTACCATCTTTTTTTATTATAGGGTATTAAATGTGGTACGAAAACATCCATTAATTCTAAATATCATATATCAAGATTGACTGACCATTATGAACTTGTATTTGTACCTCTTATCATTACAAATGGATTTAAAATCGATTATTTAATCAATTTAATCAATTTCATCAATATCTATAGTTATTTCTAACAATTACTTCAATAAATACATTATTTGCCATCTTTTTTTAATATAGAGTATTAAATCAGGTACGAAACCAATGTTTAATTCTAAATATCTTTTATCAAAATAGATTGATCGATTTGATTATTTTTTTCTACTTCTTATCATTATAAATGCATTTAAAAATGATTATTTATTCAATTTGATCAATATCTATAGTTGATTCGAACAATTACTTCAATAAATTCATTATTTACCATCCTTTTTATTATAGAGTATTAAATGTGGTACGAAAACATCCATTAATTGTAAATATCATATATCAAGATAGATTGACCATTATGAACTTGTATTTCTACCTTTTATCATTACAAATGGATTTAAAATCGATTATTTTATCACTTTCATCAATATCTATAGTTATTTCTAATAATTATTTCAATAAATACATTATTTGCCATATTTTTTTAATATAGAGTATTAAATCAGCTACGAAACCGTTTAATTCTAAATATCATTTATCCAGATAGATTGATGGATATGATCATTTCTTTCTACTTCTTATCGTTATAAATGGATTTAAAATTGATTATTTATTCTATTTGATCAATATCTATTGTTAATTCGAACAATTACTACAATAAATTCATTATTTACTTTTTTTTTATATTATAGAGTATTAAATGTGGTACGAAACCATCCTTTAATTCTAAATATCATTTATCGAGATAGATTGACGATTATGATCTTGAATTACTACCTCATATCGTTATAGATTTAATTAAAATTGATGTTAATCAATTTCATCAATATGTATAGTTAATTCGAACAATTACTTAAATAAATTCATTATTTGCCGTCTTTTTTTATTATAGAGTATTAAATATGGTACGAAACCATCCTTTAATTCAATATATTATTTATCAAGATAGATTGATCAATGTGATCTTGTATTTCTACCTCTTATCATTACAAATAGATTTAAAATCGATTATTTAATCAATTTCATCAATATCTATAGTTATTTCTAACAATTACTTCAATAAATACATAATTTGCCATCTTTTTTTAATATAGAGTATTAAATCAGGTACGAAACCAACGTTTAATTCTTAATATCATTTATCAAGATAGATTGATGGATTTTATTATTTTTTTCTACTTCTTATCATTATAAATGCATTTAAAAATGATTATTTATTCAATTTGATCAATATCTATAGTTGATTCGAACAATTACTTCAATAAATTCATTATTTACCTTCTTTTTTTATTATAGAGTATTAAATGTGGTACGAAACCATTCATTAATTCTATATATAATTTATGAAGATAGATTGACCGTTATGATCTTGTATTACTACCTCATATCATTATAAATGGATTTAAAAATGATTATTTATTCAATTTGATCAATATCTATAGTTAATTCGAACAATAACATCAATAAATTCATTATGTGCCTTCTTTTTTTAACATAGAGTATTAAATGTGGTACGAAACCAGCCTTTAATTCTAAATATCATTTATCAAGTTAGATTGATCAATATGATCTTGTATTTCTACATCTTATCATTACAAATGGATTTAAAATCGATTATTTAATCAATTTCATCCATATCTATAGTTATTTCTAACAATTACTTCAATAAATACATTATTTGCCATCTTTTTTTAATATAGAGTATTAAATGAGGTAGGAAACCAACGTTTAATAACAAATATCATTTATAACGACAGATTGATCGATATGATCATTTCTTTCTACATTTATCATTATAAATGGATTTAAAATTGATTATTTATTCAATTTCATCAATATCTATTGTTAATTCGAACAATTACTTCAATAAATTCATTATTTACCTTCTTTTTTTATTATAGAGTATTAAATGTGGTGCGAAACCATCCTTTAATTCTAAATATCATTTGTGAAGATAGATTTACCATTATGATCTCGTATTTTTACCTCATATCATTATAAATGGATTTAAAAATGATTATTTATTCAATTTGATCAATATCTATAGTTAATTCGAACAATAACTTCAATAAAATCATTATGTGCCTTCTTTTTTTAACATAGAGTATTAAATGTGGTACGAAACCAGCCTTTAATTCTAAATATCATTTATCAAGTTAGATTGATCAATATGATCTTGTATTTCTACCTCTTATCATTACAAATGGATTTAAAATCGATTATTTAATCCATTTCATCCATATCTATAGTTATTTCTAACAATTACTTCAATAAATACATTATTTGCCATCTTTTTTTAATATAGAGTATTAAATGAGGTACGAAACCAACGTTTAATAACAAATATCATTTATAACGACAGATTGATCGATATGATCATTTCTTTCTACTTCTTATCATTATAAATGGATTTAAAATTGATTATTTATTCAATTTGATCAATATCTATTGTTAATTCGAACAATTACTTCGATAAATTCATTATTTACCTTCTTTTTCTATTATAGAGTATTAAATGTGGTGCGAAACCATCCTTTAATTCTTAATATCATTTGTGAAGAAAAATTTACCATTATGATCTCGTATTTCTACCTCATATCATTATAAATGGATTTAAAAATGATTATTTATTCAATTTGATCAATATCTATTGTTAATTCGAACAATTACTTCAATAAATTCATTATTTACCATCTTTTTTTATTATAGGGTATTAAATGTTGTACGAAACCATCCATTAATTCTAAATATCATATGTCAAGATAGAATGACCATTATGTACTTGTATTTCTACACCTTATCATTACAAATGGATTTATATTCTATTATTTAATCAATTTCTTCAATATCTATAGTTATTTCTAACAATTACTTCAATAAATACATTATTTGCCATCTTTTTTTAATATAGAGTATTAAATCAGGTACGAAACCAATGTTTAATTCTAAATATCTTTTATCAAGATAGATTGATCGATTTGATTATTTTTTTCTACTTCTTATCATTATAAATGCATTTAAAAATGATTATTTATTCAATTTGATCAATATCTATTGTTGATTCGAACAGTTACCTCAATAAATTCATTATTTACCATCCTTTTTTATTATAGAGTATTAAATGTGGTACGAAAACATCCATTAATTGTAAATATCATATATCAAGATAGATTGACCATTATGAACTTGTATTTCTAACTTTTATCATTACAAATGGATTTAAAATCGATTATTTTATCAATTTCATCAATGTCTATAGTTATTTCTAATAATTATTTCAATAAATACATTATTTGCCATATTTTTTTAATATAGAGTGTTAAATCAGCTAGGAAACCAACGTTTAATTCTAAATATCATTTATCAATATAGATTTATGGATATGATCATTTCTTTCTACTTCTTATCGTTATAAATGGATTTAAAATTGATTATTTATTCTATTTGATCAATATCTATTGTTAATTCGAACAATTACTACAATAAATTCATTATTTACTTTCTTTTTTTATTATAGAGTATTAAATGTGGTACGAAACCATCCTTTAATTCTAAATATCATTTATCGAGATAGATTGACGATTATGATCTTGAATTACTACCTCATATCGTTATAGATTTAATTAAAATTGATGTTAATCAATTTCATCAATATGTATAGTTAATTCGAACAATTACTTAAATAAATTCATTATTTGCCGTCTTTTTTTATTATAGAGTATTAAATATGGTACGAAACCATCCTTTAATTCAATATATTATTTATCAAGATAGATTGATCAATATGATCTTGTATTTCTAAATCTTATCATTACAAATGGATTTAAAATCGATTATTTAATCAATTTCATCAATATCTATAGTTATTTCTAACAATTATGTCAATAAATACATTATTTGCCATCTTTTTTTAATATAGAGTATTAAATCAGGTACGAAACCAACGTTTAATTCTTAATATCATTTATCAAGATAGATTGATCGATTTGATTATTTTTTTCTACTTCTTATCATTATAAATGCATTTAAAAATGATTATTTATTCAATTTCATCAATATCTATAGTTGATTCGAACAATTACTTCAATAAATTCATTATTTACCTTCTCTTTTTATTATAGAGTATTAAATGTGGTACGAAACCATTCATTAATTCTATATATAATTTATGACGATAGATTGACCGTTATGATCTTGTATTTCTACCTCATATCATTATAAATGGATTTAAAAATGATTATTTATTCAATTTGATCAATATCTATAGTTAATTCGAACAATAACTTCAATAAATTCATTATGTGCCTTCTTTTTTTAACATAGAGTATTAAACGTGGTACGAAACCAGCCTTTAATTCTAAATATCATTTATCAAGTTAGATTGATCAATATGATCTTGTATTTCTACATCTTATCATTACAAATGGATTTAAAATCGATTATTTAATCAATTTCATCCATATCTATAGTTATTTCTAACAATTACTTCAATAAATACATTATTTGCCATCTTTTTTTAATATAGAGTATTAAATGAGGTACGAAACCAACGTTTAATAACAAATATCATTTATAACGACAGATTGATCGATATGATCATTTCTTTCTACTTCTTATCATTATAAATGGATTTAAAATTGATTATTTATTCAATTTGATCAATATCTATTGTTAATTCGAACAATTACTTCAATAAATTCATTATTTACCTTCTTTTTTTATTATAGAGTATTAAATGTGGTGCGAAACCATCCTTTAATTCTAAATATCATTTGTGAAGATAGATTTACCATTATGATCTCGTATTTCTACCTCATATCATTATAAATGGATTTAAAAATGATTATTTATTCAATTTGATCAATATCTATTGTTAATTCGAACAATTACTTCAATAAATTCATTATATACCATCTTCTTTTATTATAGAGTATTAAATGTGGTACGAAAACATCCATTAATTCTAAATATCATATATCAAGATTGACTGACCATTATGAACTTGTATTTGTACCTCTTATCATTACAAATGGATTTAAAATCGATTATTTAATCAATTTCATCAATATCTATAGTTATTTCTAACAATTACTTCAATAAATACATTATTTGCCATCTTTTTTTAATATAGAGTATTAAATCAGGTACGAAACCAATGTTTAATTCTAAATATCTTTTATCAAGATAGATTGATCGATTCGATTATTTTTTTCTACTTCTTATCATTATAAATGCATTTAAAAATGATTATTTATTCAATTTGATCAATATCTATAGTTGATTCGAACAATTACTTCAATAAATTCATTATTTACTATCCTTTTTTATTATAGAGTATTAAATGTGGTATGAAAACATCCATTAATTGTAAATATCATATATCAAGATAGATTGACCATTATGAACTTGTATTTCTACCTTTTATCATTACAAATGGATTTAAAATCGATTATTTTATCAATTTCATCAATATCTATAGTTATTTCTAATAATTATTTCAATAAATACATTATTTGCCATATTTTTTAATATACAGTATCAAATCAGCTACGAAACCAACGTTTAATTCTAAATATCATTTATCCAGATAGATTGATGGATATGATCATTTCTTTCTACTTCTTATCGATATAAATGGATTTAAAATTGATTATTTATTCTATTTGATCAATATCTATTGTTAATTCGAACAATTACTACAATAAATTCATTATTTACTTTTTATTATTATTATAGAGTATTAAATGTGGTACGAAACCATCCTTTAATTCTAAATATCATCTATCGAGATAGATTGACGATTATGATCTTGAATTACTACCTCCTATCGTTATAGATTTAATTAAAATTGATGTTAATCAATTTCATCAATAAGTATAGTTAATTCGAACAATTACTTAAATAAATTCATTATTTGCCGTCTTTTTTTATGATAGAGTATTAAATATGGTACGAAACCATCCTTTAATTCAATATACTATTTATCAAGATAGATTGATCAATATGATCTTGCATTTCTACCTCTTATCATTACAAATAGATTTAAAATCGATTATTTAATCAATTTGATCAATATCTATAGTTATTTCTAACAATTACTTCAATAAATACATAATTTGCCATCTTTTTTTAATATAGAGTATTAAATCAGGTACGAAACCAACGTTTAATTCTTAATATCATTTATCAAGATAGATTGATCGATTTGATTATTTTTTTCTACTTCTTATCATTATAAATGCATTTAAAAATAATTATTTATTCAATTTGATCAATATCTATAGTTGATTCGAACAATTACTTCAATAAATTCATTATTTACCTTCTTTTTTTATTATAGAGTATTAAATGTGGTACGAAACCATTCATTAAATCTATATATAATTTATGAAGATAGATTGACCGTTATGATCTTGTATTTCTACCTCATATCATTATAAATGGATTTAAAAATGATTATTTATTCAATTTGATCAATATCTATAGTTAATTCGAACAATAACTTCAATAAATTCATTATGTGCCTTCTTTTTTTAACATAGAGTATTAAATGTGGTACGAAACCAGCCTTTAATTCTAAATATCATTTATCAAGTTAGATTGATCAATATGATCTTGTATTTCTACCTCTTATCATTACAAATGGATTTAAAATCGATTATTTAATCAATTTCATCCATATCTATAGTTATTTCTAACAATTACTTCAATAAATACATTATTTGCCATCTTTTTTTAATATAGAGTATTAACTGAGGTACGAAACAACCGTTTAATAACAAATATCATTTATAACGACAGATTGATCGATATGATCATTTCTTTCTACTTCTTATCATTATAAATGGATTTAAAATTGATTATTTATTCAATTTGATCAATATCTATTGTTAATTCGAACAATTACTTCAATAAATTCATTATTTACCTTCTTTTTTTATTATAGAGTATTAAATGTGGTGCGAAACCATCCTTTAATTCTAAATATCATATATCATGATAGATTGACCATTATGAACTTGTATTTCTACCTTTTATCATTACAAATGGATTTAAAATAAATTATTTTATCAATTTCATCAATATCTATAGTTATTTCTAACAATTACTTCAATAAATACATAATTTGCCATCTTTTTTTAATAGAGTATTAAATCAGGTACGAAACCAACGTTTAATTCTTAATATCATTTATCAAGATAGATTGATGGATATGATCATTTCTTTGTACTTCTTATCGTTACAAATGGATTTAAAATTGATTATTTATTCAATTTGATCAATATCTATAGTTAATTCGAACAATAACTTCAATAAATTCATTATGTGCTTCTTTTTTTAATATAGAGTACTAAATGTGGTACGAAACCAGCCTTTAATTCTAAATATCATTTATCAAGATAGATTGATCAATATGATCTTGTATTTGTACCTCTTATCATTATAAATGGATTGAAAATTGATTATTTAATCAATTTCTTCCATATCTATATTTATTTCTAACAATTACTTCAATAAATACATTATTTGCCATCTTTTTTTAATATAGAGTATTAAATCAGGTACGAAACGAACGTTTAATATAAATATCATTTATCAAGACAGATTGATCGATATGATCATTTCTTTCTACTTCTTATCATTATAAATGGATTTAAAATTGATTATTTATTCAATTTGATCAATATCTATTGTTAATTCGAACAATTACTTCAATAAATTCATTATTTACCTTCTTTTTTTATTATAGAGTATTAAATGTGGTGCGAAACCATCCTTTAATTCTAAATATCATTTGTGAAGATAGATTTACCATTATGATCTCGTATTTCTACCTCATATCATTATAAATGGATTTAAAAATGATTATTTATTCAATTTGATCAATATCTATTGTTAATTCGAACAATTACTTCAATAAATTCATTATATACCATCTTCTTTTATTATAGGGTATTAAATGTTGTACGAAACCATTCATTAATTCTAAATATCATATATCAAGATAGATTGACCATTTTGTACTTGTATTTGTACCCCTTATCATTACAAATGGATTTAAATTCGATTATTTAATCAATTTCTTCAATATCTATAGTTATTTCTAACAATTACTTCAATAAATACATTATTTGCCATCTTTTTTTAATATAGAGTATTAAATCAGGTACGAAACCAATGTTTAATTCTAAATATCTTTTATCAAGATAGATTGATCGATTTGATTATTTTTTTCTACTTCTTATCATTATAAATGCATTTAAAAATGATTATTTATTCAATTTGATCAATATCTATAGTTGATTCGAACAATTACTTCAATAAATTCATTATTTACCATCCTTTTTTATTATAGAGTATTAAATGTGGTACGAAAACATGCATTAATTGTAAATATCATATATCAAGATAGATTGACAATTATGAACTTGTATTTCTACCTTTTATCATTACAAATGGTTTTAAAATCGATTATTTTATCAATTTCATCAATATCTATAGTTATTTCTAACAATTACTTCAATAAATACATAATTTGCCATCTTTTTTTAATATAGAGTATTAAATCAGGTACGAAACCAACGTTTAATTCTTAATATCATTTATCAAGATAGATTGATGGATATGATCATTTCTTTGTACTTCTTATCGTTACAAATGGATTTAAAATTGATTATTTATTCAATTTGATCAATATCTATTGTTAATTCGAACAATTACTTCAATAAATTCATTATTTACCTTCTTTTTTTATTTTAGAGTATTAAATGTGGTACGAAACCATCCTTAATTCTATATATAATTTATGAAGATAGACTGACCGTTATGATCTTGTATTTCTACCTCATCTCATTATAAATTGATTTAAAAATGATTATTTATTCAATTTGATCAATATCTATTGTTAATTCGAACAATTACTTCAACAAATTCATTATTTACCTTCTTTTTTTATTATAGAGTATTAAATCAGGTACGAAACCAACGTTTAATAACAAATATCATTTATAACGACAGATTGATCGATATGATCATTTCTTTCTACTTCTTATCATTATAAATGGATTTAAAATTGATTATTTATTCAATTTGATCAATATCTATTGTTAATTCGAACAATTACTTCAATAAATTCATTATTTACCTTCTTTTTTTATTATAGAGTATTAAATGTGGTGCGAAACCATCCTTTAATTCTAAATATCATTTCTAAAGATAGATTTACCATTATGATCTCGTATTTCTACCTCATATCATTATAAATGGATTTAAAAATGATTATTTATTCAATTTGATCAATATCTATAGTTAATTTGAACAATAACTTCAATAAATTCATTATGTGCCTTCTTTTTTTAACATAGAGTATTAAATGTGGTACGAAACCAGCCTTTAATTCTAAATATCATTTATCAAGTTAGATTGATCAATATGATCTTGTATTTCTACCTCTTATCATTACAAATGGATTTAAAATCGTTTATTTAATCAATTTCATCCATATCTATAGTTATTTCTAACAATTACTTCAATAAATACATTATTTGCCATCTTTTTTTAATATAGAGTATTAAATGAGGTACGAAACCAACGTTTAATAACAAATATCATTTATAACAACAGATTGATCGATATGATCATTTCTTTCTACTTCTTATCATTATAAATGGATTTAAAATTGATTATTTATTCAATTTGATCAATATCTATTGTTAATTCGAACAATTACTTCAATAAATTCATTATTTACCTTCTTTTTTTATTATAGAGTATTAAATGTGGTGCGAAACCATCCTTTAATTCTAAATATCATTTCTGAAGATAGATTTACCATTACGATCTCGTATTTCTACCTCATATCATTATAAATGGATTTAAAAATGATTATTTATTCAATTTGATCAATATCTATAGTTAATTCGAACAATAACTTCAATAAATTCATTATGTGCCTTCTTTTTTTAACATAGAGTATTAAATGTGGTACGAAACCAGCCTTTAATTCTAAATATCATTTATCAAGTTAGATTGATCAATATGATCTTGTATTTCTACCTCTTATCATTACAAATGGATTTAAAATCGATTATTTAATCCATTTCATCCATATCTATAGTTATTTCTAACAATTACTTCAATAAATACATTATTTGCCATCTTTTTTTCATATAGAGTATTAAATGAGTTACGAAACCAACGTTTAATAACAAATATCATTTATAACGACAGATTGATCGATATGATCATTTCTTTCTACTTCTTATCATTATAAATGGATTTAAAATTGATTATTTATTCAATTTGATCAATATCTATTGTTAATTCGAACAATTACTTCGATAAATTCATTATTTACCTTCTTTTTTTATTATAGAGTATTAAATGTGGTGCGAAACCATCCTTTAATTCTTAATATCATTTGTGAAGATAGATTTACCATTATGATCTTGTATTTCTACCTCATATCATTATAAATGGATTTAGATTATTTATTCAATTTGATCAATATCTATTGTTAATTCGAACAATTACTTCAATAAATTCATTATATACCATCTTCTTTTATTATAGAGTATTAAATGTGGTACGAAAACATCCATTAATTCTAAATATCATATATCAAGATTGACTGACCATTATGAACTTGTATTTGTACCTCTTATCATTACAAATGGATTTAAAATCGATTATTTAATCAATTTCATCAATATCTATAGTTATTTCTAACAATTACTTCAATAAATACATTATTTGCCATCTTTTTTTAATATAGAGTATTAAATCAGGTACGAAACCAATGTTTAATTCTAAATATCTTTTATCAAGATAGATTGATCGATTTGATTATTTTTTTCTACTTCTTATCATTATAAATGCATTTAAAAATGATTATTTATTCAATTTGATCAATATCTATTGTTGATTCGAACAGTTACTTCAATAAATTCATTATTTACCATCCTTTTTTATTATAGAGTATTAAATGTGGTACGAAAACATCCATTAATTGTAAATATCATATATC
>LFYR01001924.1:694-21612 GCA_001185155.1 Zostera marina
CACTTTAGATGGCGGAAATCCGCCATCTAAAGCCCGCCATACAAGGTCGGATTTCTTGTAGTGATTGTTTACTGAGAATCCTGTCTCTGTTGAATTTGATAAACAGAGAGTAAGGATTTGCGACATCACAACTAGAGAGGTGATAGCGGAAGGTAAGGATGAGGAAGCCGGACTGTATCAATTACCGATGAGGATGACGCGTAATGTTGAAGCTCTAACGAGCGAGAAGATATCGGCCGAACAGACTTAGGCATGCCAGGCTTGGGCATCTAAACAAACAGACAATGGAAAAATTAATTGATATAAATGTATTCTCATCGGACTGTAAAACAATACCAGATTGTGACTCTTGCTTAAGAAATAAATCGAGTTCATTGTCTCACAGAACGAGCAATACAATTTATGCCTCCCCGCTAGATCTAATTTACATAGATATCTAGGGTCCAGCCCCGGTGATTTCTTCAGAAGGCTTCCGGTATTACATAAATTTTGTAAACGCTGCGACAAATTATAATTGGGTATTTTCGTTGAGGAATAAGGCAGAGGTAGGGCCGACGTTCGAACGATTTCAACTGTAGGCAGAACGTCAGTGTGGAACACATATCAAAGAGGTCCGATCTGATAACGCAATGGAGTTCAAGAAACTCGCAAGAAGTCTGGAAAAATCAGGGGTTAGTTACCAGTTCTCAGCCCCATACAACCATCAGCAAATGGGGTCCGTCGAGAGGCGTCACAGGCATTTGATAGATACTGCTCTTACAATGCTAAAACATGCCGGAATACCAGTCGTTTATTGGGACTATGCAGTATTAACGGCAGCGTACTTATACAACCGAAATCCATTCAGAATCTTGAATAACACATCACCGTATGAGGCTCTGTTCCAGCAAACTCCGGATTACAGGAAACTGCGTGTTTTTGGGACACGATGTTATCTTTGCCTCCGTAATTACAGATCGAACAAACTTTCACAGAAATCAGTCCCGTGCGTGTTCTTAGGATACCCACAATACAAGATGCGTATTTGTGTTATGATCTGGCCGGTCGGAAAATGTACAGTTCAAGGGATGTTCGTTTCAACGAAGAGGACTTCGCGCTGAATAAATACTTAAGCGAGGAGCAAAAAGTAAATGTCACGCAATCACCAGCTGAGAGACGCACAAATTATTGCCCTATTTTTTGAAATAAATCAAAAGAGGTATCGGGTCACTACACCATCGGACCCTACCAATCAATGAATAAAGAGGGATCGGGTTCGGTTTACTCGAATCAATTTAACAAAGAAGTATCGGGTGCATTCTGCCCAAATCAACTAAACAAGGAGGTATCGGATCCAGTCTGCCCAAATCAATTAAATAAAGAAGCATTGGACGCGGTCGAGCCAGTTCAATCAAACCCTAACGGCGAAACCCAATCAAATTCGCCCAACACCAGTGAAGAAGAGGTATCAGGTCAAACAGTGTCGGACTCGGCTACAAGTTCTGGATATCCTGTAACATTATCGATCATCTTCAACTAAACAGACCTCGTCGGAGAAGGATCCGGTAACATATACAAGAAAAACTCACCGGAAATCGACCAGCTACAAGAGCATCAAAGGGGATAGTAAAACCGAACCCACGATACGCTCTGTCAGTAGCATCCAACGGGAAATTCATACCTCGCTCTCCAAAAACAGCTATGCTAGATCATTATTGGAGATCGGCAATGGAGTTGGAGTTCAACGCGTTAAAGAAAAATCAGACTTGGGTGCTAATAGACAGATCAACAGATGACAACATCATTAACACGAAATGGATTTTCAAAATTAAACAACGAGAAGATGGGTCGATTGAACGCTATAAAGCGAGGTGGGTGGCCAACGGAATGAGACAAGTCGAGGGGACGGACGTACTACACTCACACTTTCAGTCAGGTGGTGAAGGCGAACTCGGTCCAGTTAGTTCTTACATTAGCCATTAGCAGAAATTGAGTACTGAGCCAAATTGACATCTCCAACGCGTTCCTCCACGGAGAAATAAATAAATGCATAATTGTCATGCAGCCGGCCGGATTTGAAGATCCAGAGCATCCCACCCAAGTCTGCCTGCTCAAGAAAGCTCTTTACGGATTGAAGCAATCACCCTGGATGTGGTACCGGAGGTTACGGAACTTCTTGACAACTATAGGATTTAAAGAAAGCTATGCTGATCCATCGTTATTCATATGAGTTAAAGACGACGAAACTGTGTTCCTATTCACATACGTAGACGATATAGTGATAACCGGATCGTCGAAAAGAAAAATAGAAGAAGTAACAGCAAAATTGGGAAATGAGTTCGCCCTAAGGGAATTAGGAGAACTGTCCTTCTTCCTCGGCATTCAGGTTTGACGGACCAATAAGGCGTCCTTCCTATCCTAGCAGCAATACTTAGTAAATCTGTTGGAAAACTGCAATCTCACGAATTTAAAGCCATCGAACACCCCAATGATAGCAAACAGGATCTGTTCTCAGAAAAAAGCTTTGATCACAGAAGCAACAATATATAGAAGAGTGATTGGGTCGCTCCAATACCTCACGTTAACTCGACAGAACATCCAATTCGCGGTCAACAAACTAGTACAGTTCATGGCGTCACCAAAGCCACTACATTGAGTGGCGATGAAAAAGGTTTTACGATACCTATCTGGAACGCAAACATTCGGGATAACTCTGTCCGCAGTAACGAATTTCACGCTCACCGGTTACTGCGACGCGGATTGGGGGGCGACACCGTCGATCGGAAAAGCCAAACCGGAATGCTAATTTACTTGGGAGAGACACCGGTTAGCTGGTCGTCACGGAAGCAAGTCACGGTGGCCAGGTCAAGCACCGAAGCCGAGTACAGGGCGATCGCAAACACGGTGGAAGAACTGCAAGCAACAAAATCACTCCTTACGGAACTAGGTATAGTAATTCCGACTCCAATGAAATTACTCAGTGACAACCAGGGGGCAACGTTCGTAGCGAACAACCCGATCTGTCACACGAAGCTCAGGCACGTAGCAATGGATTTGCATTTCGTACGTGAAAAGACAGACGCATGCGACATATAAGTTAAACAAATCCCAGGGAAACTACAGCGAGCAGACATTCTGACAAAGGCGTTAAAATCAGATGTGTATCAAGGTCTCCGAGTCAACCTCGTCGGAGAATCCCCGCCGGTTTGAGGGGGACGTATTGAAATAACAACCGATAAAGTTAATTACGTTATTAGGTTAGTTAGTAATCTCAATTAGTTAAGTAATAACTAATTGTAATTAGTATAAATGCTTCAAACACAGAGTACATACAGAAACACAAGTTCAAAAGTAATACATCTACAATTCTTAATCGTCTTATTCCCCAACTCCGATCATCGTCGTATGACATTCCAATAAATAAGTACTATTTTAAGTTATCTAAATACTGAATGTTTGAGAAATATTTCATTATATTAAAATTCTGTTTGGAAAGCAGACCTCACGATACGCGTAAGTATTATATAGTTGGTGCACGATGGTGCACTAAAACACCACACCAGAAACTAAGTGTAAATATTATATAGTATTAATGAAAATCTCAGATGTTTACACCTATAATGAATAAACATATAAAAAAAGCAAATTAAAGACTTTCTATGAATCAAATTAAAGAAATTGGTGGTTATGTTGTATTATCCATGGATCCTCTCAAACTATCAAAATGAAATTTTACTTCATCCATTTCACTTTCAGAGACAGCTTTCCGTTTTCCACCACTGATCTCTAGATCAACGGCTGTACTTGTTGTCGAACAAGCAGTTGAAGTTTTTTCTGTGATTGGATCCGGTCTGAGTACTTTCGCCCTGAAGTGATTTTTGGATTCTGGAATTCTAGAGAAGAAAATCTCGTTTATATTCCGAAAGAAGCCACGATTGTAAGGGTTCCTCTTCTTTTCATAACGGTATCGAAAATTCTCGTAGGTTGTCTGCAATTATAACCATATATAATTAGGGTTAGGGTTAGGGTTTAGTTCAAATGAAGTATAATTATAACTAACTTGGTTTGTGTAGATGAGATAAAGGTGGAAGATGCTTAATCCTCCGACAAACCAAGTCCCGATGAACGTGTAGACGATTAACAAGCTGGCTATTGGTGATTCCAAAATCGCATGCCATATATTGGACTTGTTCACTTCCATCGTCTTACAAAGATTGATCAATGAGAAGATGAACACATATATACACAGCAATGTTGTCGACGCCACAAATAAGAAGAAGAACCTAAATTCCTCTGCAGGAGTACAAATTAATCAGATTGTTGAAATTCAAAATCAAAAGAATTAAAATATAGATTGGGTGGGTGTCTACCTTTCCAATACACTGGCCAACCCATGGACAGTGATGATCAAAACGTTCGACGCAATTATCACAGACGGAACAATGGGAGCACCGAGGTGGACGGTAGAGCATACAAGTGTGGCAGTATTTCACTTTAACAACAATCCCATTAACAATCACGTCTTTGGCGACCGGAAAAACAATTCCATTAGAATTCTCCTCCGACTCCAGTGGCTCCGTATTTCTGGGAACGATTCCAGGATCTCTACTTGATGTCATGAGAAGCAGAAACAAATCCTGACAAACACGCCAAGGGAAAAAACCTTCTTCATTCCAAACATTATTATTTACCAAATGATTAACCAACCACCAATCTAACTCACAAATTTGGTGAAAAAAGCTGCTACTGCTGTGATTACGATGCTAGATTTATGACCGAACTCCAATGACAGTTTTTGTGGAATGAACAAAGAAAATAACACCACTGGTGTGATAAGAAGAAAGAGTGTGAGATATAATGATATCACACTTGGACCAAATATAAATCTCCCTCCAAATACAAATATCTGCATATATGCAATTGCAATCACCATCAATTTTATCACTTAGTTTTAGGATTTTGAAATATAACACGGATTTGAATGCATACATTGCCTCCTTTCCAAGTTTGATAGAGTCTTTTGTAGGGTCTTTCTCCAATATTATCATCACCTTCTCCTTTTCCTGCAGGGTCTTTCAAAGTAGAAGTACTTGCTTGTTGAGGAGGTGGTTTGATGTAGATCTTCTCCTCCATATCTGACCAGCGCCACGCATGAGAAGTCCTTTCAAAAACAACCATTAAACCAACCTCAACCTTGCGTTTATGCATATTTAATTTCAAATGGAGTAAAATAAAAGATCACCTTGGTATGAAATGGAAATTCCAAGGAACAAGATGAATTAATTTCAAGATTTCTTCCTTCTGTATATCTCCTTTAATTTATTCCTCCCTCCCGCCCCTTGATGCTCCTCGTCCTCCTCCTTGAAATTGCCTCTTTGTTTGTTTGTCAAATCGATCGCATTCCCCCTCCCGGGTTCAAATTCCTAATAAAAGACGACAAGATTTTTTTTTGAGGCAAAAGACGAAACAAGATTGATAAGTTTGAAAATAGAATGATACAAAATGGCTGAAATTGTCTCGAAATAGCTAAATCTCTTCTCCTCCACCAAATCATTTATCCCATTTTGGATCGAAATAAATATAGGTCACAAATCCTGAATCTTAAAAATACATTTCTTCATCTCACTACAAAAAAAATGATTTTTGTGAGCAGCGGTGAATCTAGGATTTTCTCTCTCTCCTAAGGGCTAATTTTAAATTATCTTTAAAAAAATTTAATTTAATTATTCTTGATGAGGTGTCATATTTTGGTACTGGTATATCATTATTATTAACATTAAAAAATAAATTTTTCTCAATATATTTACTAAAATATCATTCAACTAATCATCGCGACAATTTGATTTTACAAAATTTATTGTCGAATTTTTTCTCTCACTGAAACAGTCGCAACTGTTAATTTACTTATTTATATCTTCTATCACAATCCTGGATCGAAAGGTAATTTTTTTAAAATTTAATGACTTTCGAGATGGTTGGGAATTGGAAAATGAAATTGAAGTAGGTTGATTTACTCTAGGTTAATTTTTATTACAAATGTGTCCAATTATTATCTATATAAAAATAAAAGAATATAAATTAATAATAAATTAAACAATAATGTTATAAATCATAACGTAAGTATTAACTATTTAGTCATTAACAATACAACAATAAAGTGTTAAACACTATATGACTATATGTAGTTAACTATTGCTTTTGTATTAACTATAGTTACAAGACTAGTTAAGTAGTTATTAGAAGTGTTATAAATAGATTGATTACTTTGTTAATATTAGTTTTGATAATTCAATTTTTGATTTGATCTTAGACTCATTTACTTTACTCAAGTTTAGTCAAGTTTCACATTGTATAAGTTGACCGACTTCTTGAATGAAATCAGTCTATCTTGGTTTTCTTTTTCTTCCCAAACAAATCGTTCTACACTCACGGACTCGCGCGAAGATCTACTCACGATGCCGTGGACGAGCGATCAGGTAGAAAATTGTAAAAAAAAATGACCAGACCTTCATCCTCTTATGAATCACGTGCAATAGACAAACCTTCATTATTACTAGTAGATATTCATCAATGCAAAGTTGGACAATGGATTCACGTTCCACTTGATGGTGCTGAAACATATTTGTTCTGAAGGGCGCAAATGCAGAACCTGCTGCGACTTCATCAATTACTTGACATTGTGGATCCTAAACAAGTTATTCCAAAAGAATTTACTGCTGATGGATCATTGAGTGAAGAATACGAGTTATGGATGGTGAAGAATTTGACAATTTTGGGATGGATACAATCTGCGGTGTGAACAAAGATTTTTTCTCTGGTAATGAATCATGAGACAATAAATTCATGTTGGAAAACACTTGATCGCACATCTTTCTCCAAGAAAGACAATTCATTCGAACTCCATCCGAGAACAACTCCGAGAATTAAAGAAATTTGAGGCTGAAACAATGAGTGAGTTTGTGATCAAGGTTAAAGCTCTTACTGACAGTCTTGCGGCTACCGACGATACACTCAACGATCGAGACAAGATTGATTTTGTGGCAATTGGGTTAGGACCAGAATACCGTCCATTCTTATCTTCCATGCACAATCAACCGAATATGATTTTCGAAGATTTTTTGCACCTGATTGTGAGAGAAGAAGAGTTTCTTCAACTAACTGGCATAACAAATCCAATAGTACCACCTTCTGAAGCAACATTCGCGGCAAAACATAAGCACTGCAACAATAGTGATCACAGGTTCAAAGGTAGAGGAAACTAAAACAGGTGACGTCGATCGAACAATCCATCAACATATGCTATATGTCAACTATGTGACACTCCAGGACATAGTGCGAAGACTTGTAGGAAAAGCGGCAAGGCTAGCTATGGCTGCAATGAATGATGAAGGCAGGGAAGGAAGTTGGTTATTGGACTCTGGCACCTCAAGCCACATGACTCCTGAGGTCGATAATCTATCAAACGCTCAGGAGTACTCAGGTATGAATTACATTACTATAGGAAATGGGCTCAAATAAAAGGTTATAAATATAATTTTTAATTTTTTAGGAAGGGGGGATCAAGTCCCCCTAAGCCCCCTAGATTCACCACTGTCTGTGAAGATCGATTTTTGAAGGCTTGGATGGCTGCAAATAATATTTTGCTCATTATCGGTGAACTATGCATCAATAATGTTGTTGACCATCAATAATTAGGGAAAAAGTAAGTAATGGATAATAAATTCATTATTGGCGCCCAAAGTGGAGAGATTATATTGACGCCTGAGCTGCCAATATATAATACCTAGGCACAGTGGTGGATCGAGTCACATGGTGATGTAGAACTACATCTATTTAAAAGAGATGCCAATGGGTTTGGACAGGCTTGGCTCGACCATGCCCAAGCCTTGGTCCTTTCTTTGTAAAAAGGACCCACTCACATCATGAGATTGTCCACTACTCATGATGTGAGTATAAAAGGAGTGGATTTGGACGGCTGGAGGGATGATTATTTTTTTGAATGAATTTACACAGGTACTTACCTCTTGGTATCCTCCTTGCTCTCTTGTCTTTTGATAATCCTTCTTATTCTCTTGTCTCTTGCTCGTCTTTTTTCTTATTTCTCCCAATTGATTGTGAACTGATTTTCTTGGTGGATTCCAAGAACATCAAAACAGAACACGATTTCTGTTTTGATCATCTATTTTTACTCAGAGTTACTATCACATGGTCATTAGGGGTATTGACAATGGAGTCGGGATTTCGGTCGGGGACGGGGACGGAGAATCTCCCCTAGGTATTGTACATATATAGTATAACCAATTACGATTCTCAATTAGTTGTAATTGTAACATCCTCTTACGATAAGAGAGATGTTAATAATATCGATCTGAACATTTACACAATCAGGTGAAAAAACAAACATGTTGTATATTTTCCCTAATGTCGAGAATCAACATAATAATATGTCAATAAAATAAAAGTTCAAATTTGTGAACAAACTCTAGAACATCATCATTTACTATTAAGACTTTAGAACATTATTATTAATAATAAACATGCACCAACGAAGTTCATAATATTCACCGGGATGAGGCACCAATAATTACAATCAAACAAACTATTTAACAACTATTTGTACTCAAATTTTTGTCATATTGTTTATCTTATCATGAATTCATATCATGTCGTGTTTCTCATATCGTTATATAGACATTCATAATATCATTCATGAACATTGTCATCCTTCGGATTTAACATCAATTAATAAAAATAGAATTTTACCAATGAAAATAAAAAAAACATAAAGACAGAGAAAACTCATACCCATGATTCACTAATCCCTCATTCAATGTCAAATAAAATCCAAAAAAAAATACACTACTCCCCCTTCTCAAAACAGTACAAACTCACTATATTTTTTTATTTAAATCATCACATACTAATACTCTCGAAAACTCTAGAATGCTTAAAAAAAACGAATCAAAATAAATGGCAATACTCGAGAACAAACGCAATCATTTTCAATCACGAAAATAATATAATAACTTTACGGAATCTCCGAAGAATTAGTTATGAAATCAATTACAAAAATATCTAAAAACTTTAAAATCATGATACTAACACACACTTTCAAATCTCTGAAAAATTGATTAAATTAGATTAAATCCAACAAGTTTATTTCGACATAAAATGCAACATAAACACAAGCAAAAAGAACCCAACTCCAATGTCTGAATATTATCAGATATGCAGGGATGACCATACTCTAATCAACCTATCAATCCCATCTTCAATGGGTATTCATGTATCGCTTCTTAAACTGTTTCATGTAACAGGAAACTTAGGATATCTAAGCAATAACCTAATCATATTTCTATTTCTATCTATCAATAGAATCATAGTACTTTAACCCCAAAGATTTACAGAAAATCATAAGAACAAATCTTAAACTTATACCTTATTGATCAGATCACAACCTCCACACCAAGATCGAAATCTCCCCTTGAAATCAATTGATTTCTTTCTTTTCTTTCTCACCTGTTCCTCCCCTCCTAGACCTCTACACCTTCCCCTTATATAATAATTAAATGAGGGCTCATGGGTCATGTCCCCACATCTTGACTTAATGACTTAATTGACCTTGGCACATATTTAGCCCAACTGGACCTTTTCTTTTGTTACTTATAAATTTTAATTTCATAAGGGTTTTTACAGCAACTAATTAATTAAAGTTATTAATTACACAAATGCTTTGTATTGTATTTAAAGAGTAGAAATACAAACAATGGAGTATCACCTTCTTCCTTAATTTCCTCTGTCTCATTAAACATTCAATCACATATTCACTCTTATTGAATATGGTATCATCGACAGGCATGGGCACATATCCTATCGATTCTACTTCCGTTGCAGATACTGAAAGAGAGAGAAGGAAACACTCGTTACAGGATAATTGATTCCTCTAGGGTCGACTAATTCGGCCAAGGCCAGTCATTGTAATGAAGCAACTAAAATCCGTAAGTCACATTGATAAAACGTGGTGAGTGCATGTGCTAACGGAGGCGTCTAAACGAGGTTTGCAGACGTCGGAACGGAGATGGCAGATTTCTTCTGCCGGAATCGCTCTCTGTGAAAGAAGGGGGAAAATTAGGTTTATTTCTCCTAAACAGAAATAAACCGGTAGTTGAGAAAGAACCGTGTTTAGTATCAAAAATTGTATATTTAGTTATTGATTACAATTAGTTTTATACTAATTATTACAACAACTAAATTCTTTTATTTCTAACTATTTATTTTCTTGGGCCGTCCGATCTTCACTTGTTAGACTCTCTCCAGCTAATTGGCCCAATACAATTTTATTCATTTAATTGAAAACATTGCGCTTTTGGTCCCTGGTACTCTTCATATTCATTCTGTTCACTCATGGTCTGATTACCTACAAGCACACTATTATTCTTATATTGCACATTAGTCCAATTACAAATGTATTGATTTATATTTAATTACATAAGTCTAATTACTTCTTTAGCATTAGAGGGTGATAACTATTTTAGTTGGTTCTCACTTCTCCGAGGCTACAAGATCCTGGATTACGTGGAAAGGAAGATTTTGTTACCTTAAGGATCTCCCTCCGAGTAATAGGATCAGATCAATTTGAGTTGGGGGATGGTTGGGGATTCGAAAATGAAGTTGAAATCGGTTGATTTACTTTAGGTTTTTTTATTACAAATGTGTCCAATTCGACTATGGGGGAGAATACATTGCTTAATCTTCTTTTTTTACTTCCTTTGCATACAACACAGGATTGATTGTCCCTACACGCATGAACAATATAGGACATTGAAAAGGAAAATTCATCACATAGTCGATTCAAGTGATTAACATGCTTGTAGGATTTGGTATGGAATGATGTCCTGTTAATACCATGCTAGTGGACTTAAATAAGAAATCCTGATATTACTTCTTTAACATATATTAGTTCCCATCTAGTTGCTACGTAAAGCGTTAAGTTAAAATAAATAGAAGGACCTTTAAACCATAATATACACAACGATTAACCTCACCACCCAATGCCATACATGCCCAATTACCAATCACTATGTTAGCATAGAGAATGTTTAATCTGTGGCCTGTTTCAATTATATTATTCTTTTGCTGTTTTCAGATGTTAAAAATACTATCGAGGTGCATATCATGTTAACCTATAGAATATCTATCACGTGTCACGTTTCTATTGTTTTTGTTCTGATTTGAAACGAAGAAATATTTTAGTAGATCGGGGGTTTCGTGTTATAATTGTGATACCATGTGTTATAATTGTGATGCCATCGGGGCAAAACCTTAGAATATCAAGAAAACTCTTAAAAACCTCTCTAAGCTTTAAAATTAACTTCGCTTAGAAACCAGTCTTTTACGGGTAGACTCACACCTTAGAGTATCAAGGAAACTCTTAAGAATTTCTCTAAACTTTAAGGCTAACTTCGCTTAGAAACCAGTCTTTTACGGGTAGCTAGACTCACACCTTAGACTATTATGGAACTCTTAAAAACCTAAAAATCTTTCAAGGTAGATTCGACCTAAAAGTTTTCCTGAAAACTCTATAAAACCAAATTTAGAGCTTTATGGTTGAACTCAAAAACCTTTTCTCACACTTTGGTGATATTGTGACAAACCTCTCAACCAAAGTGGATACACACAATAGATGATTAGAGGAGTGGAATATTAAACACACAAAATTTTTTACTTGTAAAGATGAACAAGAAGGTTAAAAGTAGAAGTTGGAGAGCTTTTTAAGCTTTTGGAAGGTAGAACACTTGAAAACCTTTGGAAGCTTGAAAGCAAGAACACTTTGTAGATTTCAAGATGAGGAGTGAAAGCTCTTTGAAATGCTTTGGGTGTGGTGAACGAAAATGGAGGATTTGCCCTTCTATTTATAGCTTAGGTCATCATTTGTCCACCCTTGGATCTTCAATGGATGGTTCTTTGATTCCTTACAAAAGTCCAAGACTTGTCCTCTTTTCTTGGGAAGATTTTTTTGTGAATAGTAGATACTTTACTTTTGGTGATAGTGATTTTCATCAAAGATATCTTTGTCCCCTTGAGAAGATCTTTTTGTGAATAGTGTCTTTTGCTCATTGGTTATTGTACATTGAATAAAGTGTTAGATAACAACAATAATTATATTTAAGGTGTTTTATGCAATTATACCAATTTGATTTTGACTTCGATTAAAACTTTAACTTAATTAATTTATCGATTAATTTAGTTTTAATCTTGACTAATCTTATCCTTTAGATTAATAGTGTAATTAGGGATAAAATTAACATGATTAAAATATAATTCTATATCGACAATTTTGATTCTACATCTGACTCTCCAGCTCGACATCTTGACTCTCCCACTCGACATTTCAACCACAAAGGCTGACAGGGAGTTTGAGATTTTGACTTTTGGTAAATAATCGGGCACAACATTTTGACTTCTGTCAACAATGTAGCTCGACATTTAGACCAACGGTTTGAAAATTACAGTTCGAGATTTTAACTCTTGGTCAATGATAGGGCTCGAGGTTTTGACTTCTGGTCAACAATGTAGTTCGACTTTTGGACCAACGGTTTGAAAATTTTCGTTTGGGATTTTGACTCTTGGTCAATGATCAGGTCCGACATTTTGACTTTTGGTCGACAATATAGCTCTACATTTGGACCAATTAGAATGATGATGGATTTTTTATGAATGATGTATAAGAAAACACTGAAAATCCAGGGTAAAAACAGCAATTTTACCAAGAAATATAAAACAAGGACTTAATTAAGTGAAATAAAACAATTATAAAGGTTATGGTATAACTATATAAACTATCAGTTATCAACCGACAGGGGGTTGTTTATAAAAGTTTCAATAAAAACGTTACCAGAACCTAAATGTAATAAACAAGAGTTTTTACTATAAAGACTAACTTGAGTTCAAGTATTACTATACAGGTAATTAACCTAAGAATCGTGACAAAAGAATTATAGAAGTAGAAGGGCCAGAGTGAAATATTTTCAAATATTCATTAACGGACCAATTACAACGGCCGGATCTTCTTTAAAGTTAATTAATTAGTTACGAGATTAGTTTAAAACTTTGTATTAAATATCAATGTATTACAATACACTAATTAATTTAATACAAAGTGTTAATTCTGGTTAAGTCAGATTAACGAAAATAATCCTATTCAAACTGTCTTCTTCTTTCTCCTTAGCGACAGTTTTTTCCGGTAAAAGCCCCTTCTTCATTGGGCGATAAACCCTAGCCAGCAATCTTGCCACTCCGCAGCACTTCGACCGTCCCCGGTTTGAGGAAGTCACTCCGCGACCTGAAGTTAACATGATGATGGATTTATGTAATTAGAATGAAGGATTTACTTGTTTATGTGAATGCATGATGTTAGTAAAGTAAACCTAGCATGATAATTATGAAATGTTAGTATCTATAATTTACAGGGAATGTAATATATGAAATGTTGTAATTACTCATAGATGAATATAATATTACAGGGAATGAAGACAACCTTTCCTTGTTGGAGTGGTAGGAAAGAAAGGACTGGTCCCAGGTGACGAGACTCTGTACGTAGAATCTGAATTTTTGTAGTCATTGTTCTCCACCTGCGTCTCTTTGCAGCTACGATGGTATCAGGTGTTTCCTCAAACACTCTCAAAGCTCTAAACTCCAAGATTCAATCCGCCTCCCCAGAAGCCTCAATCCTTCTCTACAACCTTCTCCGTCGTCAATCCATCTTTCCAGATACCTATACTATCCCGTCGGTCCTTGGTCGTGTTGGCTTTCTCCGTTCGTTACCGACCGTAAAATCAATCCACGGAGAGATCTTGAAATATGGGTTCGATTTCAATGTCTACGTCCAGAACTCACTCATCCACGCCTACTTCCTCTGTGGGTCGCAGTCGGAGGGAAGGAAAGTCTTCGATCACATGAAAACGACAACGACGACGGCAATGGACGCGGTTACGTGGAACACGGTCATGTCTGGGTATCTAAGCACCAATGACCAAGCAGAGAAATCTCTTGAGATTTTCTCCGACATGATAAAAGAACGGTGCTTCTTGTTAGATCGGGTTTGTGTTGTAAAATCTCTGATCGGTTGCGGAAGAACAGGGAGGATTAAGCTTGGAAAGCAGATCCACGGTCGTACAATAACCAGCGGGTTAGCCGACGGCCGAGATTTTTACCTGGGCTCTTCATCGATTCAGATGTATGTCAACTGTGGGTATATGACCGATGCACGGAATGTGTTCGATGCTTTGTCTGACATGAAAAATCTAATCTGTTGGACTTCCATGATCGCCGGATACACCAACTCCGATATGTTCCTGGCCGCCTTAGATTTGTTCCGAAAAATGCAAATGGAAGGAGGAAATAAGAAGATGAAAGCCGACGCCGTCACCGTCGCATGTGTGCTCTCTTCATGCGCTCACCTCGGTGCGTTGGTACACGGGAAGTGGTTGCACGCTTACTGTTCGACACATGGTCTCATCGGAAATCTGAAGGTGAAAACAGCCTTGATCATCATGTACTCCAAATGCGGCGACATCCAAAAGGCTCTGGATATTTTCACCTCAACGTCGCCTGACCACCGTGATGTCTACATATGGACGTCTATGATATGTGGACTGGCAATTCACGGCCGGGCAGAGGAATCCGTCTGTTTCTTTGAGACAATGAAAAATTACGGCCGGCCGAATCCAAACGAGGTGACATTTCTCGGCGTGCTCACAGCCTGTGTCCACGGTGGCCTGGTAGCACTGGGACTCCAATTCTTCAGCTCAATGCTGACAACCTACAATCTAAAGCCGAAAATCCAGCACTACGGGTGCGTAATTGATCTATTATGCCGCGCGAAGCTTCTAGAGCAAGCCGAAGAGTTCATAGCTGGAATGACAGTGGAACCCGACTCTGTGATATGGCGGTCAGTTATGTTCGGATGGGTGCAAGTAGGAAATCTCGAAAGAGCCGAAACAATCGGCCGGAAACTGACGGAACGGGAACCGGCAGGAACCATCGGAGCCCAGGTGTTATTGTCGAACGTCTACGCCTTGAGCTCGAAATGGCGAGATGTTAAAAGAGTGAGAAGCAAGCTGAAACACCGTCAGCTTCAGAAAGTTCCGGGATGCTCCTTCGTCGAAATAGACGGAGTTGTGCACGAATTCTTGGCCGGAGATTGCGATATTCCCCCGACGCTAAAACGCATGGTTTTAAACCTTAAGGATCAGATCGTATCATGGACGTCTCAAGATTCATAAACCCTACTACTGGATTCCATTCATTCATTTATTTAAATTACAAACCATAAACAACAGAAAACCGCAAAACATGTATCAAGTAAGTAAGATTCAGGAGTGAAACACGTTTCTGAAGAAAGACTTTGAGATGAACTTGGAAGCAACATCAATTATGTGGTTGGGATCGGTAATCTCCGGCGATGACTTTCGCATCTTCTTGGAGACATAGACGTTGGGAGAGTAGACGAGCTGGTGTTCTAACGAGTAGATACCAAGAGTGGCGGCAAAGGCTACCAAGCCTAGAGTTCGGTACACTGGGAAGCTCTGCATTTTCATGGTACGGGATTTTAGAAAATTGTTGTGCCTTTTAAAGATTTTTTTGGGAGGCGGTGGAAGGGGGGTGGCTTTGTGTTTATCCAAAAAAAACTATCTTTGGATTAGATCATAAGATGTATCACTAAACAATTTTGTTGTTGTTATCATGATTTTTATTAAAACAAAGATTTTCTTTTCATAAATCTAGTCTATTTTCTAAAATACACAATTACATAACTGTTGGTACCAAGACCTCTCTAGACGGATCACGGGCCGAACAGACCTTAGACTTCTCGTCCGAGCAGAGGGCCTGGACCGATAAAGGCCCAAGAAAGTCTTTGGAGGACTTCTATAAGTCCGAGCCCAGATGATATCTTAACGAGCCGAGCCCAAGCCCGGCTCTATAAGCAAAAACTCGACTCGTTTGACACCCTACCTAAGAATCAACAGTAGGTTAATTTAATGAGTCTACATTAGTTACTAGAGAGAGTGAGAGTTAGAGATACTATAAAAAATAAGACCAAGGACGACGGTCTTAAGATGACGGATTTTCACCGTCATAAGTGATCAATGACGGAAATCCATCATCTAAAGACCGCCATTATAATATCCGTCATCTAAAGACCGCCATCTATTATTCATCCCCATTTGTTGGGAAATGGGGATGAATCAACCGGCCGACCGACCAGGTACGTTCTTCACTGTTTATACTCCACCGTTGTGTTTAATCAATATGTGTTAATTTGATTTTCCGGCGACCGTGACTGCTGCTAGATAGGTTTTAAGACGATGATGCATCATCTGAAGGAGACCGCCAATCTGTTGCTAAAAGAGTGCGATGTTCTGAAACGGATCAGAACACAACCAACCGCTCCACTTGCTCTGTAATATTTCAACTCCATCTCCCGATCTAAATCATTTCAGGACACACTGCTCACATATCAAACCATGATCCACCACCGACTCGGTCTGGAATCCCAGATGAGTTCCGTTCAGCAGCTTCTGTTAGAGATGAAGCTCCAAGGATTGAAATGCTCCGATGAGATTTTCGTCACCGTCATCCGATCTTACTCTAAGACACGTTGCTCTTCGCAAGCTCTCGATACGTTCCACCGGATGCTGGAGTTTGGGTGCAAGCCAACCTTTAAGATCTACAACCATCTTTTAGACGCAATGCTGAGGGATTCGAGATTCCAAATGATCGCACCAATCTACAGAGACATGAAGAGGGATGGAATCGATCCCAATATCTATACCTACAATATTCTTATCAAAGCTTTGTGTAAAATTGATAAGATAGATGTCGCTTACAAGCTGCTCGACGAAATGTCTAGCAAAGGATGCATTCCTGATGAGGTCAGTTACACCACCATTGTATCTTCCCTTTCACAGTCTGGGAAATTAACGGAAGCTTCTGATCTCGTAACTAGATTACCAGCTGTGATTCCTGCTTACAATGCTCTGATCAATGGAATGTGCTCTCACCGACATAAAGATGCGGTTTCTCTGATGAAGGAGATCGATGGCAGAGGACTCCAACCCAATGTAATCACCTATACAACCATCATCAATTCACTTTGCAATGCTGGAGATCTAAGGTTGTCGCTCGTCCTCTTCTCCAAGATGTTGGTAAAAGGTTGTACTCCCAATACCGTGACTCTCACATCATTGATCAAAGGTTTGTTCGCCCAAGGAAAATTAAGCGAAGCGATGGAAATATGGGATTTCATGGTAGAAGAACCCAGCATCATCACTTACAACGTAGTTATCCACTGTCTATGTAGCAACGGTTGTTTACCTATGGCAAGATCGATATTCAGTGAAATGGAACAAGGCAACAATAACCATGTTCTTCCTAATGCAGGGACTTAGAGCATTCTTCTTCACGGATTGTCCAGAGCAGGACAATTGGAAGCTGCCATGAATGTGTGGAAGAAGATGATAAGCAGTGGTTGTAAGGTTAATGTCGTGGTATCTACATGCATGGTGGACGTGCTGTCTAGAGGATCCATGTTTGAGGACGCCAACCGTCTTATACGGACAATGCGGCTGCCGGAATGGAATCCTCCCAACATAGTCACATACAATGCATTCATAAGAGGACTATGTGGTGGTGGAAGAGTAGATTGGGCAATGATGGTTCTGCCTGAGTTGAATTCGAAACAACCAAGGTCTGTGTTGCCCATGCCCATGCCTAATGTTACTACCTACAACCATTTACTGTATGGCTTGTGCTGCCAAGGAAGCTTGAAAAAAAGCTTCGATCTTGCCCATGAGATGGCGTGCAGAGGAATCAGGTTTGATTTAGTAACATACAACACTTTGATTTACGGTGTTTGTGTTATGGGTATGATAAAAGAAGCATTGCTGCTGGTAGGGAAGATGGCTGTGAATGGAGTGCAACCTGATATAGTAACTTGGAATACCCTCATTGCTACCTACTGCAAGATTGGTAATGTTATGGATGGTGTTCGGATTTTGAAAGCAGGAAACTGCCATGCAGATGTATTTACCTATACCAGTATCATCTTTGGATTGTGCAATGAAAGAAGAATTGAAGGAATCTGCCCTAACACAGCAACCTGGAATGTTCTTGTTCGTGGCATTCTACAACAGTTTTGATTATTGGTTAATGGGTATTACAATTGAAAAAAACCTTCGAAGTTTGGATCCACTTCCCATGGATCCATTCATGATGAAATCTCAATTCACTGGGAGAAAACTTGATCACCTCATTTGTCTGTTTGAAATACACCAGATAGTAGTTCTGATCTTCCTCCTCTTCCTGTGTGGAGATGATGATGCCCACCCACCATCCATCTTGAAACAGAGCGTCCACTTCTTCCAGAGCTTTGAATGTTGTCGATTGTCCCGGAGGAGGGGATGGTCTTATATGGAATGAATCTACCGTTTCCCTGAGAAAATATTTCTCGTCGTCCGTTCTGATGTTCCGGTATTCTACCAAGTACTTTCCTCCGACGTCTTCTTCGAGTAATCTTGCAGTGTACCAAGCTCCTATCAATCCTTCTTCCTCGCTGCTTACCTCAACTTGCTGACCAACACTCAGCTTCGTTGCAGAATCCCCACCGCCGCCGCCATCGTCATCGTCGTCGATTTCTTCCTGATCAATCAATCGATGTGAGTGTAAAGATTTCATTTTTATTTATTTACTTTTTGATGATCTAACATTTTTTTCGTTAATACTGCTCTTCCTCCACACGCCGGCGATCCAATCCAGATGTTCCCTGACCTCCTCTCGGCGGAATTCAATCTCCTCCTTCGACTCCGGGAACCAAACTCGGTACCCTACGCCGTCGTCGCTCGATTTAACCACGTCCTTTACTTTCCCAATCCACCATCCGTCGTTGCAATAGGCTTCTACCTCACACCCAACCTTAAACGCATCGGATACTATCACTGGTGTGGGTCGAGGACGGACGTTGTTCCAGTCCACTGTCTCGCGGAGCGGTTGGGTGTTGTCGTCGGAGAGGAGGGTAGTGTATGTTATTGTGTAACGACGAACACGTGGCATACTCCGGTAGATCGTCGCTTCATACCATGAACCACGAAATCCGTCATCTTCATTCCTCACCTCCACCTTGTCTCCGGCAATGAACTTTGGATTCATCTTCTCCTCCATTCCGCCGTGAGGTTTTTCTTCTTCTAGGGTTTCTGACTCACCGAGTCAGTTGCAATAAAAATCTAGCGGGTAATCTTGACCCGACTGAGCATGAAGTGGGTAATTTTGACCCGTATCCGTTCTTGTCAACAAAATTAGATTGGGAGGCTGGAGGCCCGATTAACTATATAGTCTATAGTTTTTACCATGGGAAGTGAATATTTTAGGCCCAATGTTCACAGTTTAAGAGAAATTAAAAAGAGTTAAAATAACGAGTAGGCTCTTCTCTATCAATTAAACCAAGAGAAGTTTCTACTAAATTAAATTCAGCAGTTTAGATTGCTCTCAACTAAAAGATCAATTATCTAAATTGCAGATGTGAAAAGAATTGGATTCATAACAACACTCTCATATCGATCGGATCCGTGAAGGAGATCAAGACACTAGTTTTTTTGCTAGAACGATCAAAAGTTGTTATAGAAACTCAATTATGAGGACTCTCGTAACGGATGGTTCTCAAGTCACTAATCTCTAAAAAATGAAGAGCAAATTGGTCACTCATTTAATGGATCTGTTTCATTGTGAAGAAAGGGACAATCCTGCCACTATTTACAATTTTCCCAAACGGTAATAATGAATGCAAAATTGAAGATCTTTTCCATTGAGAAGGAGATCAGAAAAACTTTGTTTGAAATGCATTTGAATAAAACCTCGGAGCCCGACGGTATAGAAGCTGAATTTTATAAACATCATTTACAAGCGGTCATTCTCAAAGATCTACTTACTCCACAACGATACGGAAAGACTCATTTGTTCTCCTTAAGATTTATAAATAGTGGAAGGATTTCATCATTTGGTACGTTTTCTAAATCAATCGACTACTTTCATAGTAAGGAGTGGAATGTACGATTAAAGATTCAGAGCCTTCGGTCGATCGACTGGTAAGGTCCTTGCGTATAAAAGTCTGACAATCAATTAGTCCGACCATAATCGACTGGGTTACAATCGATCAGTCGAACACTGGTGAGTTTTCCACGGTCATCAAGATTTTGTTATCCATTTTGCAACCCTACATATGAACTTTTGAAATAAATCTTTATTGGTAGATTTTTCTTCTCTTTTTAACATACTTTGCCAAAACATTTATTTGCTGGATGTTCACATTTGCCACCAAGTGGGTTTCCTATTTCTCTACATTTCCCAGTACACCAATGATCACCGCTTCCGATGCAATAGTAGGACGATTCCTGCCAACAATCGGTTGAATTTGTTTTCACCATTCCAGTAATTTCAATCTTCTTTGCATCTTCTTTCTTGAGAGTTCTTGCCAATGCACCTAAATTTAGATGAGATCAAAACAAAACTCAATTACAGTTTGGAATTAACCGATCAGGCAATCACGTACCGTTGAACAACAAAACGCTGATGAATACGAACATAATTGGCCCGATAACTTTTCCACCGTCCATGTTAGTATGGATTGTGTAGGATAATAATCAGAGATGGAGACGAGGGCAATATTGTAGTGTTGTTATGTATATATAAGATACGATTCGACAGAAGACCCAAAAAATAGATTCTGTGTTAGGGTTAGGGTTAGGGTTAGGGTTAGGGTTAGGGTTAGGGTTAGGGTTAGGGTTAGGGTTAGGGTTAGGGTTAGGGTTAGGGTTAGGGTTAGGGTTAGGGTTAGGGTTAGGGGTTCCTGCTCTGAAATTTCAACCTCCGTAGACAAGTTACACTCA
>LFYR01001925.1:0-15649 GCA_001185155.1 Zostera marina
AAATATAAATCCATTATTAAGAACATAAAGAATATATAAAAGTCCTTTTTAACAATCTACCTTTATGAACGATAATTAGAATTAGGGTTGGTTTTCTTCCTAATAAAATATATGCTAATAATAGAAAGATGAAAATATGAATCCATTTTTCATATTTAGAATTAGAGGTTGTTTTTTTACTAATTAACTACTTTATAATTAACAAAAAAAGTCAAATAATACATCGATAGAATAATTGCTTGAAGTTCCTATATATATTGAACAAATTAATTTAACATTCAAATATAAGCCAATTTCTAATAATAGAGAGTCGAAATAAAGATCTTTTTTACCAAACGATCTTAATTAATAATATTTAGAAGCAAAGGTTGTTTTCTTACTAATTAACTACTTTATAAATAATGAAAAAGATAAATTATACATTAAAAGAAACAATTCGTTGGATTCATTATAAATATTGAATAAATTGATATAACATTCAAATATTAATCAATTTCTAATAATAGAAAGTAGAAATAAAGATCGTTTTTACCAATCCATCTAGATTAATTACATTTTGAAATAAAGTTTGTTTTCTAACTAATGACTACTTTATAAATAACAAAAAAGATAAATTATACATTAAATGAAAGAATTCCTTGAATTAAATATAAATAATGAATAAATTGATTTAAGATTCAAATTTTATAACTTTTTAAATAATTTAAAGATCATTTCTTACAATCTATCTTGATTAATCATAATTAGTATTAAGGGTTGGTATTGTATCTAATTAAATACTTTATGTTTGACAAAGAAGTCAAATAATATATTAACAGAAGAAATTGCTTGATTTAGATCGAGATATTGATAAAATTGATTTTATAATTACTTCTAAATCCATTTAGAATAATATAAAGAGGAAATAAAGAATATTTTCAACGATCTATATTCATTAATCAATAAGCATTAAGGGTTGATTTTGTTCGTAATTAAATATTTTATTATTAACAAAAAGGCGAGTATCACGTTAAACGATGCAATTTATTTAATTAACTTTCGATATTGAATAAATTCATAGAAGAATAAAATATAAATCCATTTTTAAGAACATAAAGAATATATAAAAGTCCTTTTTAACAATCTACCTTTATGAACGATAATTAGAATTAGGGTTGGTTTTCTTCCTAATAAAATATATGCTAATAATAGAAAGATGAAAATATGAATCCATTTTTCATATTTAGAATTAGAGGTTGTTTTTTTACTAATTAACTACTTTATAATTAACAAAAAAAGTCAAATAATACATCGATAGAATAATTGCTTGAAGTTCCTATATATATTGAACAAATTAATTTAACATTCAAATATAAGCCAATTTCTAATAATAGAGAGTCGAAATAAAGATCGTTTTTACCAAACGATCTTAATTAATAATATTTAGAAGCAAAGGTTGTTTTCTAACTAGTTAACTACTTTATAAATAATGAAAAAGATAAATTATACATTAAAAGAAACAATTCGTTGGATTCATTATAAATATTGAATAAATTGATTTAACATTCAAATATTAATCAATTTCTAATAATAGAAAGTAGAAATAAAGATCGTTTTTACCAATCCATCTAGATTAATTATATTTTGAAATAATGTTTGTTTTTTAACTAATAAACTACTTTATAAATAACAAAAAAGATAAATTATACATTAAATGAAAGAATTCCTTGAATTAAATATAAATAATTAATAAATTGATTTAAGATTCAAATATAATAATTTTTTAAATAATGTAAAGATTATTTCTTACAATCTATCTTGATTAATCATAATTAGTATTAAGGGTTGGTATTGTATCTAATTAAACACTTTATGTTTAACAAAGAAGTCAAATAATATATTAATAGAAGAAATTGCTTGATTTAGATTGAGATATTGATAAAATTGATTTTATATTTCCTTTTAAATCCATTTAGAATAATATAAAGAGGAAATAAAGATTATTTTCAACGATCTATCTTGATTAATAAATAAGCGTTAAGGGTTGATTTTGTTCGTAATTAAATATTTTGTTATTAACAAAAAGCCGAGTAACACGTTAAACGATGCAATTTATTTAATTAAGTTTCTCGATATTGAATATATTAATTGAAGAATAAAATATAAATCCATTTTTAAGAACATAAAGAATATATAAAAGTCCTTTTTAACAATCTACCTTTATAAACGATAATTAGAATTAGGGTTGATTTTCTTCCTAATAAAATATATGCTAATAATAGAAAGATGAAAATATGAATCAATTTTTCATATTTAGAATTAGGGGTTGTTTTTTTACTAATTTACTACTTTATAATTAAAAAAAAAGTCAAATAATACATAGATAGAATAATTGCTTGAAGTTCCTATATATATTGAACAAATTAATTTGACATTCAAATAAAAGCCAATTTTAATAATAGAGAGTTGAAATAAAGATCGTTTTTACCAAACGATCTTAATTAATAATATTTAGAAGCAAAGGTTGTTTTCTAACTAATTAACTACTTTATAAATAATGAAAAAGATAAATTACACATTAAAAGAAACAATTCGTTGGATTAGTTATAAATATTGAACAAATTGATTTAACATTCAAATATTAATCAATTTCTAATAATGGAAAGTAGAAATAAAGATCGTTTTTACCAATCCATCTTGATTAATTATATTTTGAAATAATGTTTGTTTTTTAACTAGTTAACTACTATATAAATAAATAAAAAGATAAATTATACATTAAATGAAAGAATTCCTTGAATTAAATATAAATAACGAATAAATTGATTTAAGATTCAAATATAATAAGTTTTCAATTAATGTAAAGATCATTTCTTACAATCTATCTTGATTAATCATAATTAGTATTAAGGGTTGGTATTGTATCTAATTAAACACTTTATGTTTAACAAAGAAGTCAAATAATATATTAATAGAAGAAATTGCTTGATTTAGATCGAGATATTGATAAAATTGATTTTATAATTACTTCTAAATCCATTTATAATAATATAAAGAGGAAATAAAGATTATTTTCAACGATCTATCTTGATTAATCAATAAGCATTAAGAGTTGATTTTGTTCGTAATTAAATATTTTATTATTAACAAAAAGCCGAGTAACACGTTAAACGATGCAATTTATTTAATT
Organism: Zostera marina; assembly: GCA_001185155.1. NCBI lineage: Eukaryota > Viridiplantae > Streptophyta > Magnoliopsida > Alismatales > Zosteraceae > Zostera > Zostera marina. Next base: position 3,170 of record LFYR01001925.1, read on the forward strand.
AACTTTCCCGATATTGAATATATTAATTGAAGAATAAAATATAAATCCATTTTTAAGAACATAAAGAATATATAAGAGTTCTTTTTAACAATCTACCTTTATAAACGATAATTAGAATTCGGGTTGGTTTTCTTCCTAATAAAATATATGCTAATAATAGAAAGATGAAAATATGAATCCATTTTTCATATTTAGAATTTTGGGTTGTTTTTTTACTAATTTACTACTTTATAATTTAAAAAAAAGTCAAATAATACATCGATAGAATAATTGCTTGAAGTTCCTATATATATTGAACAAATTAATTTGACATTCAAATATAAGCCAATTTTAATAATAGAGAGTTGAAATAAAGATCATTTTTACCAAACGATCTTAATTAATAATATTTAGAATCAAAGGTTGTTTTCTAACTAATTAACTACTTTATAAATAATGAAAAAGATAAATTATACATTAAAAGAAACAATTCGTTGGATTCATTATAAATATTGAAAAATTGATTTAACATTCAAATATTAATCAATTTCTAATAATATAAAGCATAAATAAAGATCGTTTTTACCAATCCATCTAGATTAATTATATTTTGAAATAATGTTTGTTTTTTAACTAATTAACTACTTTATAAATAACAAAAAAGATAAATTATACATTAAATGAAAGAATTCCTTGAATTAAATATAAATAATTAATAAATTGATTTAAGATTCAAATATAATAACTTTTTAAATAATGTAAAGATCATTTCTTACAATCTATCTTGATTAATCATAATTAGTATTAAGGGTTGGTACTGTATCTAATTAAATACTTTATGTTTAACAAAGAAGTCAAATAATATATTAATAGAAGAAATTGCTTGATTTAGATTGAGATATTGATAAAATTGATTTTATATTTCCTTTTAAATCCATTTAGAATAATATAAAGAGGAATTAAAGATTATTTTCAACGATCTATCTTGATTTATCAAAAAGCATTAAGAGTTGATTTTGTTCGTAATTAAATATTTTATTATTAACAAAAAACCGAGTAACACGTTAAACGATGCAATTAATTTAATTAATTTTCTCGATATTGAATATATTAATTGAAGAATAAAATATAAATCCATTTTTAAGAACAAAAAGAATATATAAAAGTCCTTTTTAACAATCTACCTTTATAAACGATAATTAGAATTAGGGTTGATTTTCTTCCTAATAAAATATATGCTAATAATAGAAAGATGAAAATATGAATCCATTTTTCATATTTAGAATTAGGGGTTGTTTTTTTACTAATTAACTACTTTATAATTAAAAAAAGAAGTCAAATAATACATCGATAGAATAATTGCTTGAAGTTCCTATATATATTGAACAAATTAATTTAACATTCAAATATAAGCCAATTTCTAATAATAGAGAGACGAAACAAAGATCGTTTGGTTAATAATATTTAGAAGCAAAAGTTGTTTTCTAACTAATTAACTACTTTGTAAATAATGAAAAAGATAAATTATACATTAAAAGAAACAATTCGTGGGATTAATGATAAATATTGAATAAATTGATTTAACATTCAAATATTAATCAATTTCTAATAATGGAAAGTAGAAATAAAGATCGTTTTTACCAATCCATCTTGATTAATCATATTTTGAAATAATGTTTGTTTTTTAACAAATTAACTACTTTATAAATAATAAAAAAGATAAATTATTCATTAAAAGAAACAATTCTTCGATTTAAATATAAATATTGAATAAATTTTTTTGACATTCAAATATTAATCAATTTCTAATAATAGAAAGTAAAAATAAAGATCGTTTTTATCAATCGATCTTAATTAATTACATTTAGAAATAAAGTTTGTTTTCTAACTAATGAACTACTTTATAAATAACAAAAAAGATAAATTATACATTAAATGAAAGAATTCCTTGAATTAAATATAAATAATGAATAAATTGATTTAAGATTCAAATTTAAAAACTTTACGTAGTGTAAAAATCATTTCTTACAATCTATCTTGATTAATCATAATTAGTATTAAGGGTTGGTATTGCGTCTAGTTAAATACTTTATGTTTAACAAAGAAGACAAATAATATATTAATAGAAGAAATTGCTTGATTTAGATCGAGATATTGATAAAATTGATTTTATAATTACTTTTAAATCCATTTATAATAATATAAAGTGGAAATAAAGATTATTTTCAACGATCTATCTTGATTAATCAATAAGCATTAAGAGTTGATTTTGTTCGTAATTAAATATTTTATTATTAACAAAAAGCCGAGTAACACGTTAAACGATGCAATTTATTTAATTAACTTTCCCGATATTGAATATATTAATTGAAGAATAAAATATAAATCCATTTTTAAGAACATAAAGAATATATAAGAGTTCTTTTTAACAATCTACCTTTATAAACGATAATTAGAATTCGGGTTGATTTTCTTCCTAATAAAATATATGCTAATAATAGAAAGATGAAAATATGAATCCATTTTTCATATTTAGAATTAGGGGTTGTTTTTTTACTAATTAACTACTTTATAATTAACAAAAAAAGTCAAATAATACATCTATAGAATAATTGCTTGAAGTTCCTATATGGTACAATGGAGCGGAGCTATGCAGGAAGATGCATCGTGGGAGAGCGCGGACGTGCTGAAGGCTTCTTTTCCATCTTTGGACCTAGAGGACAAGGTCGTTCCAGATGGGGCGAGAGATGATACGTGCTGGGTGGAATTTGACACCATAACAGGGGACGTCGACGCCTTGTGGGAGACTGCTCAAGCAACCCTAAATACTGATTTGGGGAAGGACGATGGGTCGATGCCGTTGAACCGGCCAAACAGCCCCAGACCGATAAGGGAGAAATACCAACCCGCCCGGTTCAAAGATTTCTACATGGATCTGGCCTAAACAAAATAAAATTAGTTTTCATTTTCTTAAGAACCCCCTGCAGTATTTAAATATCGCAATTTTAATTCGTAGTAACTAATTAAATACTTTATGTTTAACAAAGAAGTCAAATAATATATTAATCGAAGAAATTGCTTGATTTAGATCGAAATATTGATAAAATTGATTTTTTTATTACTTTTAAATCCATTTAGAATAATATGAAGAGGAAATAAAGATTATTTTCAACGATCAATCTTGATTAATCATTAAGTATTAAGGGTTCATTTTGTACGTAATTAAAAATTTTATTATTAACAAAAAGGGGAGTAACACGTTAAACGATGCAATTTATTTAATTAACTTTCGAAATTGTATAAATTCATTGAAGAAAAATATATAAATCCATTTTTAAGAAAATAAAGAATATATAAAGGTCATTTTTAACAATCTAACTTTAAAAACGATAATTAGAATTAGGGTTGGTTTTCTTCCTAATCGAATATATGCTAGGAATAGAAAGATGAAAATAATAATCCATTTTTAGTAATTAGAATTTGGGGGTGTTTTTTCACTAATTAACTACTTGATAATTAACAAAAAAAGTCAAATAACACATCGATAGAATAATTGTTTGAATTAATATAGATATTGAACAAATTAATTTAACATTCAAATATAAATCAATTTATAATAATAGAAAGTAGAAAGAAAGATCGTTTTTACCAATCGATCTTGGTTAATCATATTTTGAAATGAAGTTTGTTTTTCTAACTAATTAACTACTTTATAAATAACAAAAAAGATAAATTATACATTGAAAGGAACAATTCCTTGATTTAAATATAAATATAGGATAAAATGATTTAAGATTCAAATATAATACCTTTTTTAAGTAAAAATAAATTTCATTTCTTACAATCAAAATTAATTAATCATAATTAGAATTAAGGGTTGGTATTTTATCTAATTAAATACTTTATGTTTAACGAAGAAGTTAAATAATATATTAATCGAAGAAATTGCTTGATTTAGATCGAGATATTTATAAAATTGATTTTATAATAACTTTGAAATCCATTTAGAATAATAGAATGAGGAAATAAAGATTATTTTTAACGATCTATGTTGATTAATCAATTAGGATTAGGGGTTGATTTTGTTTGTAATTAAACATTTTATTATTAACAAAGAAGACAAATAACACGTTAAACGATGCAATTTATTTATTAACTTTCGATATTGAATAAATTCATTGAAGAGTAAAATATAAATCCATTTTTAAGAACATAAAGAAAAAATAAAGATCATTTTTAACAATCTATCATTACAAATGATAATTAGAATTTGGGTTGGGTTGGGTTTTTTCCTAATTAAATATATGTTAACAATAGAGAGAAGAATATATGAATCCATTTATCACAATTAGGATTAAGGGTTCTTTTTTTTGTATTTAACTTCTTTATAGTTAACAAAAATAGTCAAATAATACATAGACAGAACAATTGCTTCAAGAACCTATAGATATTGAACAAATTAATTAAACATTCAAATATAAGTCAATTTCTAATAATAGAGAGTCGAAATAAAGACCGTTTTTACCAAACGATCTTAATTAATAATATTTAGAAGTATAGTTTATTTTTTAACTAATTAACTACTTTATAAATATCAAAAAAGATAAATTATATATTAAAAGAAACAATTCGTTGAATTATTTATAAATATTGAATAAATTGATTTAACATTCAAATATTAATCAATTTCTAATTAATAATAGAAAGTAGAAATAAAGAACGTTTTTTTCAATCGATTTTAATTAATTATATTATGAAATGAAGTTTGTTTTCTAACTAATTAACTACTTTATAAAGAACAAAAAAGAAAAATTATATATTAAAAGAAAGAAATCCTTGAATTAAATATAAATATTGAATAAATTAATTTAAGATTCAAATATAATAACTTTTTAAATAAAGTAAAGATCATTTCTTACAATCTATCTTGATTAATCATAATTAGTAGTAAGGGTTGGAATTGTAACTAATTAAATACTTTATGTTTAACAAAGAAGTCAAAAAATATATTAATGGAAGAAATTGCTTGATTTAGATCGAGATATCGATAAAATTGATTTTATAATTACTTTTAAATCCATTTAAAATAATATAAAGAGGAAATAAAGATTATTTTCAACGAGCTATCTTGATTAATCAATAAGCATTAAGGGTTGATTTTTTTCATAATTAAATATTTTATTATTAACAAAAAGGCGAGTAACACGTTAAACGATGCAATTTATTTAATTAACTTTCGATATTGAATAAATTCATTGAAGAAAAAAATACAAATCCATTTTTAAAAAAATAAAAAATATATAAAGGTCATTATTAACAATCTAACTTTACAAACGATAATTAGAATTAGGGTTGGTTTTCTTCCTAATCGAATATATGCTAACAATAGAAACATGAAAATATGAATCCATTTATCATTATTAGAATTTGGGGTTGTTTTTTTTACTAATTAACTACTTGATAATTAACAAAAAACGTCAAATAATACATCGATAGAATAATTGCTTGAATTACTATAGATATTGAACAAATTAATTTAACATTCAAATATAAATCAATTTCTAATAATAGAAAGTAGAAAGGAAAATCGTTTTTACCAATCGATCTTGGTTAATTATATTTTGAAATGAAGTTTGTTTTTCTAACTAATTAACTACTTTATAAATAACAAAAAAGATAAATTATACATTGAAAATAATAATTCCTTGATTTAAATATAAATAAAGAATAAATTGATTTAAGATTCATATATAATACCCTTTTTAAGTAAAAATAAATTTCATTTCTTACAATCAAAACTAATTAATCATAATTAGAATTAAGGGATGGTATTGTATCTAATTAAATACGTTATGTTTAACAAAGAAGTCAAATAATATATTAATCGAAGAAATTGCTTGATTTAGATCGAGATATTGATAAAATTGATTTTATAATTACTTTTAAATCCATTTAGAGAAATATAAAGAGGAAATAAAGATTATTTTCAACGATCTATCTTGATTAATCATTAAGTATTAAGGGTTCATTTTGTACGCAATTAAAAAATTTATTATTAAAAAAAGGCGAGTAACACTTTAAACGATGCAATTTATTTAATTAACTTTCGATATTGAATAAATTCATTGAAGAAAAAAATAAAAATCCATTTTTAAGAAAATAAATAATATATAAAGGTCATTTTTAACAATCTACCTTTATAAATAACAAAAAAGATAAATTATACATTGAAAGGAACAATTCCTTGATTTAAATATAAATATAGAATAAAATGATTTAAGATTCAAATATAATACCTTTTTTAAGTAAAAATAAATTTCATTTCTTACAATCTATCTTGATTAATCATAATTAGAATTAAGGGTTGGTATTGTATCTAATTAAATACTTAATGTTTAACGAAGAAGTTAAATAATATATTAATCGAAGAAATTGCTTGATTTAGATCGAGATATTTATAAAATTGATTTTATAATAACTTTGAAATCCATTTAGAATAATAGAAAGAGGAAATAAAGATTATTTTTAACGATCTATGTTGATTAATCAATTAGGATTAGGGGTTGATTTTGTTCGTAATTATATTTTATTATTAACAAAGAAGACGAATAACACGTTAAACGATGCAATTTATTTAATAAACTTTCGATATTGAATAAATTCATTGAAGAGTAAAATATAAATCCATTTTTAAGAACATAAAGAAAAAATAAAGATCATTTTTAACAATCTTTCATTACAAATGATAATTAGAAGTTGGGTTGGGTTGGGTTTTTTCCTAATTAAATATATGTTAACAGTAAAAAGAAGAATATATGAATCCATTTATGACAATTAGGATTAAGGGTTCTTTTTTTCGTAATTAACTTCTTTGTAGTTAACAAAAATAGTCAAATAATACATAGATAGAACAATTGCTTGAAGTACCTATAGATATTGAACAAACTTATTTAACATTCAAATATAAGTCAATTTCTAATAATAGAGAGTCGAAATAAAGACCGTTTTTACCAAACGATCTTGATTAATAATATTTAGAAGCAAAGTTTATTTTTTAACTAATTAACTACTTTATAGATATCAAAAAAGATAAATTATATATTAAAAGAAACAATTCGTTGAATTATTTATAAATATTGAATAAATTGATTTAACATTCAAATATTAATCAATTTCTAATAATAGAAAGTAGAAATAAAGAACGTTTTTTTCAATCGATTTTAATTAATTATATTATGAAATGAAGTTTGTTTTCTAACTATACAAAAAAAAGTAGGCAGTTCGGACGAAGCAAAGTTAACGGAATTTCCGTTACAAATACTTATTATCAAAGTTAACGAAATTTGTAACGGAATTTCCGTTAACTTTGCTATTTCCGTTACAAATACTAGGACTTATATATTGTAACGGATTTTTTAACTATTTTTAACGGATATTCCGTTATAAATAGCAATTATTTAATAATTTTCATAATTAGGGTTAGGGTAAATGTAAATAATTAGGGTTAGGGTTAGAGTAAATGTAAATAATTAGGGTTAGGGTTAAGGTTAGTGTTAGGGTTAATAAAAATCAATAAAAATTAACAAAAATTAGTAAAATTAAGTATATATACATATTTAGATAGTGTTAGGGTTAGAAGTTAGGGTTAAAAGTAAGAGTTAGAAGTTAGAAGTTAGGGTTAGAAGAAGTTAGATTATAGTTTTTTAGATATTATAAATTATAAAAAATTTAAAGTTAGATTATAATTAGATAATTATAAAAATTTAAATTTTAAAAATTATAAATTGAAGTTATTTTAGATATTTTAAATTTTAAAGTTAAAAAATAAATTTAAAGAAGGTATTTTAATTTTTAAAGTTACAAATTCAAGTATTATAAAAGTTATTTTAAATTAACAACTAGTGATTTTTTAAAAATTATAAAAAATATCAATTTCTAATATTAACTTTAGTAGGTTAGGTTAGTCTAATTTAATAAATTTTAATTCTAAAATTCAATTTAATAAATTAGATATTTTAAAACTTATCAAATAAGTTTATTTTAAATTTAAAAAAAAATTAAAGAAGTTATAAATTAAAGTTATTTTTGATATTTTAAATTTAAAGTGAAAAATTAAATTTTAAAAAGTTATTTGAAGTTATAAATTCATTTATAAATGTTATTTTAAATTATATATCCTAAAAAGTTAAAAATTAACAACTAGTGATTTTTTAAAAATTATAAAAAATATCAATTTCTAATATTAACTTTTAAATTTTAATAAATTTTAAATTCGAAAATTCAATTATATATTAACTTTATTTTAAATGGTTATCAACTAAGTTTAAATGAATATTTTAAATAAATAAAAAACCTAAACTACTAAAACCCCAAATCGTGATTTCAACCTGAACCCCCAAACCTACTCCCAACGATACTTCCTGTCCGGCGATTCCAACCTCTCAGGCGAGGAGCGAGCAACTTCCTTCACCGTTTCTTGTCCATTCCTGTCCGGCGAGCAACTTCCCATTGATACCTCCCATCCATTCCTGTCCGGCGAGCAACTTGCGGCTACATCTCCAGTTCTGTCCGGCAAGATTAGGCTTCCATCCGGCGAACGTCAACGTCTTCGATTAGGCTTCCATCCGACTCAGGTTAGACTCCACAATCCATCTTTGGCCGGGTTCTGAATTTTTTTCAATGTTTAATCAATATCGATTTAGGTTTACCATTTCACTTTCTTTCCATTTCAAAATTCTTTGGGTTTTCCTTTTCCCGAAATTAAAATCTCAACTAGTATATCCAGAAATCATCACCTATTTTCCCCAATACGTACATGTCCCCCAATATAGTTTAGAGTTTAGAAGAAAAAAATTGCGTATTTCCCCAATACGCAATTATAACTGGAGTGTTGTGGGAATTAAGGGATTGAGGATTGATTCTCTCCATTAATGACTCATAAATCCTTTATTGCCCAACTGTAAATTATTGTCTCATACCATCTGTCTATCTATCTATTAGTTGATGTTATACCATCTGTAAATATGGATATTGGATCTATAGAACTAAACTTGTGTAAAGTTACCAAATTTATGTTAATAATTAAGCAACAAGTTAAAAATAAAATGATTTCTTATTAATGAATTCCAATCTTGGATGGAAGAATAGTTGTAGAAAATTGGATTTTGGCAATGTGTGATTGGTAAGTTGTGCAACCAAAATGAGCTATAAAAGATACAAATTCACTTCGATAGTAGAATTATGCAACTACTTCCATGATTTGTGTTCCAATACTCTGAATATCGATCATTTAAATCAAATGGAAAAGAACATATCGATAACGTTATGCAAATTGGAACAGATATTTCCGCCATCTTTCTTCACAGTAATGGTTCATTTGTCAGTTCACCTTGCAACTGAGGCAAAAATCAAATTTATTTTTTCTATTTTTTCCGTATGTCAGGGATCTTCACAGTAATAAATTGACAGGACCAATTCCTCCACAAATTGGAAAACTGAAGCATCTGAGATCATTGTATGTCAGTTATAACTTATAACTAAATAGTATTTATAAATGGTGCAACTTGAGTTTTGTGCCGTGCCATCATCTATTTTTTGAAAACAAATAAAAAATTTCATTATTAAAATGAAGGGAATTGCCCAGTTTACATGGAGTTCGTGTCATCATTTTTTAAATGTTCTGAATTTTGAATTTTAATAATTAATACAGCATTAGCATAAATTTGGGCATAAAGAATAGTTTTGTTGTGTGCTTATTTGGCATAAAGAATACTCTTCCACTGATTTTTCACTCATTATTGTAAGAATAAACTTCATGATTGTTAAAAAAAATTCCATTATTCTGCAAAATAAACTATGATCTGAACAATGTGTAGATTGTCTAATCAATTTTGAATAACATGATTCAGACAGCAGTTAGATTATTCCATCTTCTCTACATCCTTAGAAACATGATGGTCATCTATCAATTTTGCACATTAACATCAATTTTGGCTAGCTATGGGTCCAAAATCTAAATGAGAACTGTTAAGATAAAATTTTATTAAGTCCATGTAATTGAAATGCCATTTTTAATCAGACTGCCATACGGGGCATTAGGAAATTAAGATTTTCAGATGTTAATCCTTTCATTAGTTCTATGAAGTGTGCAAGTCACAAAAATTATCCAAATTCCAGAGAAATGATTTTTGAATACTTATTTTAATACCTTTTTCATTTAAATATTGATTTTTAAGAGGTTTCTTTTTATTTGTATGTTAGGAGATAAACTAAAATGACTGCTCAAATAGAAGGGCTTGACAAATCATGGTTGTTTGAAAGTTCAACCTCGATGAAATTTCAAAGTGGATTGAAAAGTTTTTTAGATTTTGCTGAAATCTATTCAAACCACAAGATGGAGCCTGGATTAAAACTACCATGTCCTTGTTCAAAGTGTCACAATGGCAAATATTATAATTGTAAGACCATTAGTGAGCATGTCATACTCTTTAGTTTTGACAATGCATATAGGTATAAGACATGGTATATGCATGGAGAATTAATTCCAGGTTCGAGAGCACATAATAAAGCATTGAAACGCAAGACACGTGAAATAGCAGTTTCTACTGCACCTCCTATGATAGTAGAAAATGAGATGACCCTTTTAGTAAATGAAGCAATGGTTGATCCAACTAATTATCCAGTCGCTAATCTGATTGATGAAGGAATGACTAATATTGTCATAGACGATCTAATTATTTCTCCAATCAATCATCCGGATAATTTGAACAATGATCCCACAAATACTCCGATTGATGGTCCGATCATTGATCCAATAATGGCTTATATCAATGATCTTGCAACCACTCTGAACAATGATCCGATAGCTACTACAATCATTGATCCGATAGATTCTCCGATCAATGATCCGATAACTACTCCGATCAATGCTCCGATAGATACTCCGATCAATGATCCGATATATACTCCTATTGATGATCCGATAAATACTCCGATTGATGATCCAAAATTCAACCGCCGGTTAAGAGATGCTAATGAACAATTATATCCTGGTTATACGAAATACACCAAATTATCTGCTATTCTCCATTTATACCATCTAAAATGCTTGAATGGGGTTTCTAACAAATTCTTCGAGATGTTGTTGGAATTCTTACGAGATGTTATTCCTTCGGGTGATACTTCAATTCCTAAAACAATGCATGAAGCAAAATCATACCTTGGAGATCTTGGATTGAACTACGTGAAGATCGATGCATGTCCAAATAATTGCATTCTTTATCGAAAAGATTTTGAAAATTCAGAAACTTGTATACGATGCAATGAGCCAAGATGGAAGGTCGAAAGAAAAGCGAATGGGAAATGCATTCCTATTAAAGTTTTGAGAGACTTCCCCTTGGTTCCAAGACTTAAGAGATTGTATATGTGTAGTAAGGTATGTACACGTTGTTGATTTCTTATGTGTCAAATACTCGTCAATCAATCACATTCTAAAATATTTTAATTTATTCAAACTAGGTATGTACTGACATGGCATGAAGATCATCGTTTGAGAGATGGTGTACTTCGTCATCCAGCAGATACGGAACAATGGAGAGTGTTAAATGGTGTCAATTCAGAATTTGCTATAGAACCTCGAAATGTTAGACTAGGGTTGGCATCAGATGGATTTAATCCCTATGGTTCAATGACATTATCACATAGCACATGGCCAGTTGTTCTTATCCGATACAACATGCCACCATGGTTGTGCATGAAACAATCAAATATGATTCTGTCATTAGTGATTCCAGGTCCAGAACAACCAGGCAATGATATTGATGTCTATTTAGAACCATTAATAGACGAGTTAAAGTTATTGTGGAATGATGGTGTTCAAACTTATGACTCAGTGAAGAAAGAAACTTTTGTAATGCGAGCGGCTTTGCTATGGACAATCAATGACTATCCAGCATATGGAAACTTATCTGGATGGAGTACCAAAGGAAAAGTGGCATGTGGTGTATGTTTGAACAATACATGCAGTTTATATTTGAAAGGGAGTCAAAAGACATGTTTTATGGGACATCGTCGTTTTCTGGATCCTTCACATCCATATAGAAAAGAAAAATCAAAGTTCAATAATAAAATCGAATTAGATACAGCACCTCCAATTAGATCCGGTGAGGACATACTAAAAGAGGTAAATCCTATTCTTTCGAAAATATAATTAGTTTTACATTCAAAGTATATTCAAGAATTGATTTGTTGAAGTATAATCAAATTTCAGTTGAACGAACTTCCAAAGAAAGCATTAGGAAAAGGAAACTTCGGTACACCAGTTATATTTGCAGAAGGATGGAAGAAGAAAAGTATATTCTTTTCTTTGCCCTATTGGAAATCACTTTTGATTCGGCATAATCTTGATGTAATGTTATCGAGAAAAATATCTGTGACAACATAGTTAATACGATGCTTAATGTAGTCAACAAATCCAAGGATAATTGGAAAGCGAGAGAAGAT